>JBBPTO010000377.1:0-32557 GCA_038094155.1 Pulveroboletus cf. aberrans | reverse complement strand
TCGCATGAAAGCCTTGGGAAGCCAGATGGGTGCCATGGGCGTTGGCGGTGATGATGACGGAAGTGAGGAGGACGCCGATAGTCCATACTCTCAGTTTGGGCACTGGGTCGAGGAGCACAGGCAAGACGATGATATCGGCTCAGTGCAGATTTACAAGAAGGCCGAAGAATTGGGTGTGGAAAGGAAGCACAAAACACTCCTCGTCCTCGTACAGGCCCTCTTTACCAAAGATGTTGTGCAGGAGATTACAACATACAAACCTCTGTTGGCGAAGGTACGCAGCCAGATCCTGTCCTTGACTCCTACTGACGTGAACTCGTAGATGGTCACTTCGGAAAAGCATCAGAAGTCGTTGCTCGGAGGTATCGAGCGGTTGGTTGGGTTGACGTATCCCGACTTGATCTCTGCCGTTCCGAAGATCCTTATGACATTGTACCAGAACGACATTCTTGAAGAGGATGTCGTGACTCAATGGGGTACCCACGTCAGCAAAAAGTATGTGGACAAGGAGACGAGCAAGAAAGTCAGGAAAGCAAGTGAACCATTCTTAAAGTGGCTTGAAGAGGCGGAAGATGATTCAGAGGATGAGTGAGTTTGGTATGACATGTTGGTTTGGTCGAGTGGACTACCTATGTTTTGTATGATCTGTTGACTCCCATATGAATTCTCATTTTGCCGCCGGATTGCTGCGTACTTGTGGAAATACAAGCTCCTATTAGTTTAACTATCTTTGCTCCCACCACCATGGCTTCGGGCTACGACAAACCACCTTTCAAAGCACCCTACATCGAAGATTCGCCGAAGAGAGTGAGGGTTCTGTTCGGCACCAAGATTGTCGTCGATACATACAAGCCCAAACTAGTGTGCGCGATAGCCCCTAAAACTGACGGTCGAGCAGAACGACTCAAATACCCCATTTACTAGTTGGGAGCACCCTTTCTATCCCGTGTACTACTTTTCCCGGTCAGAGTTGCCGTCTGGCTTGCTGCGTGGGTCCGACCAAGCGCAACCGGAGGAAGGCGCGAAAATCTACGATCTCGTGGTGGGCGATCGAGTGGCCAAAGAAGCCGTAACGGAGTTCACTGGGGAGGGAAAACACAAGGACCTCGCTGGCCTCATCAAGATCAAGTTTGGATCCGCGGACGCATGGTTCGAAGAGGACGACGTCATCTATGGACACCCGAAGGATCCGTACAAGGTGTGCCTTTTCCGGGAACTCGGCGAATTGACTCAAATGTGGCTTGCATTTTTGATTCCGCGTTCGCCAAGCGCATCGATGTGCGCCAGACATCTAGGCACGTCCGCGTCGAGGTCAACGGCGTCGAAGTAGCCAATTCTCGCAGGGCCTACTTTTTGTTCGAAACTGGGCTGCGCAGGCGGACGTACATTCCCGTCACGGATGCCCGGTTCGATCTGTTTGTGCCCTCCGAGACAACCTCGATTTGCGCCTATAAGGTTCGTATTATCGTCTCGATCGAGATGACGGACCTGTGCTGACGTGTCAGGGTAGGGGTGGGCCAATTACTTTGACGTGGAATTGCCCAACGGCGAGGTATACAAAGACATTGTGTGGTACTATCGCACTCCCAACCCCGAGTGCATCAAGATCGCGGGCCTTGTAGCTTTTTATGACGAAAAGGTGACCGTCTACGTCGATGGCGAAGAACAGAAATGAAGCACTGGTGATCACATCAGTATCTTGTTGTTGAGTGACGTGTACGATAACGCGGCTGATCGTTCAATTGGTCCGGTAAGAAGGAAAGTGTACTTTTATGTGCATGCCTTGTAGCTCGTGAATCCCATGTGATGCCATCGTAAGCTGGCTTGCGGATTAGATCCTGTAAACGACATTGTCAGAAAATTACTTGGTCATTTGAATGACGTGACATACCGCGTCCCATCCCACGGAAAGTCTTATTGCCTGAGAACGTGGACGGAATCTAAGAGTACTGTGATGGGGGTGATAATTCTCGTTCTCCGTCCGAGCGCTACAGACGGTGATACATATCCAACAACCACATGCGCGCAGCTCGAGCACGTCACGTGCAGCTGCAGTTTTCTGTGATTTACGAGTCGTCGCAATATGTTACCGACTGGACCACTATCCTTTGAACACAAACAAATTTTTGCGTTGCATATCGTACGCAGACACTAAGACATGTTTTGCTAATTTACAAGGTACGACCGCTACACAGAACACCACGCTTCCCGAATAGCAACACAGTGCCTGAGCATATAAAAAAAGGATTTGAAAAGGCGGGACATTCTGGAGATCAACCAAAATTGGGAAGAGACAGGTTAGTTGTGATATATCGAGGCTTCTATGGGGATACTCACCTCCATGTTTTTTCGGGAGGATTAGGCATCGCGACCTAAGAAGTCCCCGCACACAATTTTCGGAACAGCGTGAGTGTGGTGGTTATGGTGGTGGTGGTTATTGTTCTCTACCGTCCCCAGTATCTCCGACTGGGGGCAGAGGACAAGGCGAGCGGCAGGTTCTACATCATCACGGACAGCGAGATCTGGAATGACCACTGCAGTGGCAACAGCGACGAAGATGAACGCGACGAAGGACTTGAAGAGACGCATGGTGAACGCGGACAGAGCAGTGGAACACGAGTCAAGTAGCAGAGGGAATTCGACTGAAGGCCGTGACGTTTCGCTTGGAAGGCGCAGACCTTTCTATACGGTCACAAACGGGTCGGAATCCATGCGATAAAAACATTTCCTGCGACGAGTTGGTGTCAAGCATCCAAAAAAAAATCCGATATCGAAAGAGGTAATCTTAACTCCAGCAGCCCATGCGTATGTCGGTTGCATTCAGCGTTATGACTCGTGTGCTGTCCATCTATCCATCCTATACCGTTCGTCCGCTGTATTTGTGGTCTCCTGGTGACGCTACTGTCTATATTCATCCCTTTTCTGCTTCTGCCTCGCATTAGGAGCCGTTACCAGGGAAAGGGGGAAGTTGAAGTTGAAGTTGAAACAACCGAACATGGATCTGAGGCTGGGAGGTACATTGAAACATCGAACACACCAACTGGCACCGATAGGTATTGTGCATCCATTGCAAGACGTCCGATATAACTTGGTAGCGGACCTCAGTCTGTACATGAAGACCATGCGCATGCGGAAGATTTCGTGGGTGACGGTGAGGAACTGAAACTGTTCCACCAGCTCAGTAACGCAAAGAACAACACAGAAGGTAGCAACCATGCGCAATGGATCCAAATGAACTCAAAGTCACGACGGAGAAAGCTGTAGTGTGCAGTCGACGGTTCAGTCTCTTGCAAACGAAATATCTGTCAGTACTTCAAGTTGCTGGCACGGAATTTAAAGTGACCGTGGTCGTGGCTGTGTTGACGCATTGGCCTTCACACAACGACACGGCCGAAGGCCCTACAATTGCGCACATCGCAGTTCACGCTGAATTGCAGTGGGCGCAGATCTTGGAGGACAGATGGCTTGGTGTGTACCACCTGAGGCATATCCGTGCCAAGCACAAAAGCCCTTTCTTCTCAACGTGCAAATCGCCACTGCGCTCCCTCTTCTCCCCCCTTCCCAAGCCTCGTCGCTGATTTTCTAGCGGGGTCTTGGTTTGTTATTTTGGCACCGTTGACCACGATGCAGTCAAATCATTCGGCCCTTACGTTCAATCATCGTCCATAATGGATCCAGCGGCTGTCTACTACGGTTACCATCTGGCAAACGTGACTACAAGTCTGGACGATGGTCATGTAGTCCGCCTTTTGCTAGCCTAATTTGGCGGCTATGGCAAGGAGCTGGATTCGGTCACGCAAACTGCGGGACCAAGAGCCGTGACTTCATCGAGGATGAAGTAGGACTCGAAACCGATGGCGTGAATGGGGACGCCAGGCCTTCCATGAGTTGAACCATGGTATCGATCATTAGACCCAAAACTACAGAATGAAGAACCAGCGAGTTAATCGATCTCACAGGTATACTCGAAGTTGTAGTCGTTGATGTAGAGTTGGGCATTCGGGTCTACTGCATGAGCCATCTGCAGTGCGATGTTGATGTACGACGTATATATCGGCACACATTATTCCATTTTCATATTGGGGTTCTAAAATCTCAGCTGGACGAACACCAATGAAAAGAAAGCATCACCAGACCCCCATGGATGACATCCCACGAATCTTTCGATCGTGTCACATACCATCATAGCTACCACATATTCCATCCATCCTGACATGCTGGAAGGGTACAGAGACCACTCACATTCTTCCAGCACAATGCGAGACTTCCATCCACATGTGAGTCCCCACCTCATGTATGTTGTTCACAGGAGCGAGCTGGGCAAACATCGCCGTGTCGTTCAAGATCGTGACGTAGGTCGTGTTAATCAGTCCCGGATTGTCTGTAGCAGAGCTAAAGTAGAGCCTTCCGGGCCCTGTTCAAAGCCACAGTGGTCCACGAAATATACGCCTGCCTCGTGATGGCCGCTACGGCGCCGACTCGGACCTCTGCACTACTAGCATTAGTCAGTCGAAGGAAGGTGACTGTCTTAATGTGAGTCTATTCCGACAAGCACATCGTCTTCGTACTTCCTGTCGTGATGTCCGAGCTGTGCATACCTGTCATACCATATCCCGATTCCCCGACTTCAAGCTTAGAACAGCGGCCTGGGAGCGAGGACCATAACGGAATCACGTCTGACAGCTTTTGTGGTGGGCCGAGTCTAAAAGTAAACTGGCGCCGCGACTTGTTACGGCGCGCAGTGTTATCACGCACGTGGTGGGAAGAACACAGTCCGTCCAATTTGCAGGCGGTGCACTGGACGAAGGCATCACCATGTCGCGACTAGCCAAGGGCAGCGCCTTTGCGCACATCAATGACGCCACTCTCGGGGCCTTCGCCCTCATCCCACCCTCCGAGGTCCTCAACCATTTAATTCGATTCTTGTCGACATGGAGCGGTACCGAGTTGCGTACGGCCTTTCTTTTTTCATGCTTCCCACTCATGAGCGCATTTGTTCACCAGTAAGCTGTTCGCGGTGAAGGATAATGGCTGTAATGCAATCCTCTTCGCACTCACTACGCCTTCCAGCTTATCCAATATACAATGAAACTCGTTACCCCAATTTTACTCGCACGCGCGAGACTCCAACATCGCGTTGGCCTGCGGAAAGAGCCAACTAGCAGCGTTGCGGCATCCTTCAGCAGCTTCGCAGGCATAATTGGTGATTTCAAAATGTTGGGGAGATTCTGGGGTAAGTAGTCCCGTCCCTTCGAAGTTCGGTGTCGATCACCCACGTCAATCATTCGGTTGAACAGGTTTACTTCCCATCCTACAATGGATGATATCCTTGGAAAGGAGTCCTCCGCCGACTCGCACTCTTCTCACGATCGAACGATTACAGGGATGGTCTATGCTCGCGTATTATCCATTGGAACATCTTTATTACCTGCGTGCCCATAACCTTATCCCAGCCACGATCCCCGCTATCCCGTCCATACTTCGACGTTCCTCAAAGCAAATCCCTTTGAATCCCAACTCTCTTGCTATGTGGTCTTGCCGTGCATGGGCAGTTTATATCATCCTCCAATTTGCTCACCTGATGGAGGACAGAAGGTTGTTGCTCATGAAGGAGAAGAACTTACGGAAAGGCAAGAGTGTGGCAGCGGAAGACAAGGAAGATCTACGTAATAAATGGGACTCTTTCTGGAACGAAGTCATAGTCAACTCCACCAATTTGCCATTGGCTCTCCATTGGTCAGTCATGTTCTCTTAGAAGCCCTGATTGCTCGAACATCCCATAGGTCTCTCGAGCGAGGCATTTTCACCAATGATGTAGGTGTCGTTTCCGAGAAGGAATACCCGTTAACACATAACTTATAGACATGGCTCACTATTTTTGGATTTGTAAATGCCATAGCCTCCTTCAGGAGTGGATGGAAAGCTACTGGCCGACCTTCTCCGAACCAGGACAGGACAAATGATGCACCAGGGAGTGACCTGTTGGTGACGAGCGAAAAAGAGGCGACTCGTTCTTAGGTAACAGTCACTGACATTCCGGACTTCTGGCTGCGAGGTTCTTTACACGATACTAGTGAACGTGTGTACATTCAGGCCGGCTGGCATTGCCATTTTACTGAAAATAATCCCTGTCCGGTGAGCAAAGAAGGGTGGCACAAGGGTGGGACCAGAGAGGCCACAACTGTCCGATGAAGGGATGCATAAACAAACTATGCACGGAACCGTCGATGGGGATAGCTATACAACGGATGGATCAATATTTTCGACCTAAAATGCTATACGAAGCCTGAGTCCCTGGTTTCGTTTCAAGTTTAGTCTCGTCTTTACCACATTTAGACCCCCCTAAACATTGACGCATCCGTTGTGTAGGTCGGCGGAGTGCAGCGTATATATGCCGATGATGATCATATGATGGACGACAATTTAGCGCAGTTGTGATAATGTCCCAGTCGGTGTCGCATGCTTTATTCGCGATTCTGGACTGATTGAGGCACTGGACCTATTCCTCTGTTCTGAAAAGTGCCGCATCATGATTCGGTGGCGCCCGATCGTGTCATTTTTCAAGTAAATGGGCCTTGGGTCCTCGTACCGAACACCCGAGTTCGAGAACACGAGGGTGGACTCATCAGCGGTATCCACACTATCAGCCGATGCTCACACGATGGCCGGTTTCGAAAGGTTGAGAACACCTACTTACATAGAATGTGAAATCAAGAGCCGACGTCAACGGCATAATATTAACGTCGAGGAGAGATAGCCAATTCGTCATCTTCCACGCAGGAGCACTACCTCATGTCCAAAGAAGTAGCATTTGTATAGCACAATGCATGGCCTTGGTCACGTCTCTTCGATTCCAGGTAGAGCGCATCATGGGACATCTCATTAGCGGATGGGGTCCCGTTCATTTCCCGACGAAGGGGATGACACAGGTCTAACATCATACTCATCCTGGACTGCTCGTAAAAACGATAGCATCTACAAAAATATATGAGTGACTGAGTCGGACGTTCCATTCCGTTCATAAACCTACAAATTGATGGCGCTTCCTGCCCAACGCTTTTCCGGGCTCTGTCTTGAGTCTGTCTTGTATGTGAAGAAGTTTATCGTAGAAGTGCTGGATGGCGGTATCATCATGACCCGGGGCATGCAGAGGTCTGAAAGCCTGAGAGAAAGTTCAACACCTCACACGCTATACTTACCGATTTACCGCTGCGCTGTATGCAGCACAGCGCATGATCCCTACAGAATATCATCTAGTCATGCGCTCTCCAAACTTCGGGTGGTTCGTGACTCACCAAATGCTCCAATTGCATCCAGCCGATCCGCATCCTGTACGCAATGGAGCTCTGTGCACACGAAATGCCACTCCTCAAGCTTCCCGCTCTCGCGCAGTTTCTTCTCTGTCGTCCACGATACATTTTCCAAGATTTTCACGATTAAAGCGGCTCGACCGTCGGAAACCAAGTCGAAAGCGTAATCCTTGGCCAATGATTGAAAGAACGGCAAAAAATATGCATAAGGATCGGTAATTTCAGAGGCTGAGACATATTTCTTGTCCAATACATCATGCAAAAGCGCAGCGAGCTCCACGACTAGTAAATCAGGTTTCTTATGTGGAAGTGAGCGTGCGAGAGACATGGCCGTCTTCCTCACGCGTTGGACTGATGGATACAAGCCATAAAGTCAGCAAGAAGGCCGTGAGCGACAACAAACAGGTGCACCGTGAAACAGGTCGTGAGAGGGATCATAGCGTGCCATCGTAGTGACCATGAGATTCTCCGCTGCATCGAGAGCAACTTGCTCCGTGGGAGAGGGATACATGTCCCTGTTCGTACTCCAAGCTTAGAGCCTGAGACACGCCTTGAAGCTTGACCGAGATCTTTGATCAGAAGAACCAGGATCCAAAGGTGGACATTCGGAATTTCGTTGAACCCCAATTCGGAATTCGGAATGTTTCCGACGCACGCATAACCTTATGTAACCCGGATTGTAAGTTAGCAGCATAACCTCAAAGCTTGCGACACTCTCAACTTCGAAAGATGGGAGGGTCAAAGAGATATACCACCCTACTCGTCGCTCTTTTACTGTGCTTCACATTGACTTTCCACACTGCCCTCTGCTTAGAACCGTCAAAATTAGTCATACAGGTAAATATCTCGATAAACCTCCAGACCACTCGATATCGCTAACTGACCAACGTGTCACTGACGACAGGAGTCCGACATTCATGATTGTACTGCCGTGGAGCAGTTGAGTGACCTCAAACGCACCGTAGAAGGCAATGAGTCTCCCATCATGCGGCAGGTGTTTGCCTGGTTATTCCCCTTTGGTCCTGGCTGGAACGCAGGTTTGTCGTTCCATTGTATAAGGCCTTGACACGTTCGTGAACATTTGTCGCAGTTTTGGGAACATTTTACATCAGCTCGTGCGTGTATCCATCTGTTCGATGATTTCGAAGCCTGACTCACCGCGCGGGTCACCAACGTTTCAGGGTACCTAACTTTATTCTTGCATTCATTCCCGCGGAAGTCGATGCAAATACCCTCAACACCATGACTGCATTTGCGGTTAGCATCCTCTTTCTACCAGTATTTCGAATTAGGTGGTCTCACCTATTGTACAGACCGGTGGCCTCTTGTCTGATGTATTCTTGCACCTGGTACCTCACGCGTTTCTTGGCGAGCACCAGGATTCAGGTGCCCATTTCGTCATGGTGGAAGACAAACGAAACATATTGATTGGGTAGGTGACCTTCGATCGACGCATCTCGACAACTGAAACATCAGTTGGTAGGCTCAGCATATTTATTGGTTTTTCTGCGTTTTTCATCATGGAGAAGTCCTTACGGGTTCTCAGTAACGATGAAGGAGCTGACGGTCATTCGCACGGCCACTCCCACTCTCACTCACATGCAGCAACCGTCAATGCTACTGCTTCTGGTGTATCAACTACACCGTCTGCTGATGGTTTGCGACTCAGAAGCGGAGAAAAAATGAGCAGGACTAGCCAATCAGGACCAGTCGATGTGGTACAATCAAGCACCGGTCCTTCAAAGCTCTCGGCTTATCTAAACCTTTTTGGTGACTTTGTCCACAACATGTAAGATAAATCTTCACTTCGTGGCTTTTCCTCATGCTGGTCTTCTCGAATAGAACGGATGGTTTGGCGTGAGTTACGTGACACACGTGGATGGCTTCCCGACTAAGTCTGTCTCCAGGATGGCCGCATCCTTCTATTCTTCCCCGTTGATTGGTGCGACGACCACCTTGGCTTGTTTTGCGCATGAAATACCGCATGAGATCGCCGACTACTCAATTCTGGTTCGCAGCGGATTCAGCAAGCGACAGGCCATGCAATCACAGTTCTTGACCGCTATTGGTGCCTTTGTACGTTGTCATATTCTGGATGGTCCATTAAATTCTGGATTTGTGCCTGATCTTTTAAATAGGTTGGGTAAGTTTTTGTCAATAACTGAGTGCTATGGTTAGATGTTTATTTTTAATTTTCGCTAACAGTACATTCATGGGCATAGCAATTCATAATCTGTCAACCTCTGGCACGGAGCCAGTGTCTGTCGATTTAGCCGCGGGAGTGAGGCAGGACGCTTCCGGGATCTTTGGCACCACTGTGCAACCTGCAGATTTGGTACGTATACTGATCAAGTCTGCTTACCCTGATAATTTGATGTAATGAAGGTGATTCCGTTTGTCGCTGGAGGGTTCTTGTACATCGGCGCAGTTGCTGTGCTACCTACGTGAGTCTCGAATCAATTATTTGCGCCGATGTACTTCATGTATGACGGAGATCAGTCTGCTAGCGGAGAGTAAAAGCGGAGCGCAGGCACTGCGGGAGGTATGACAGTTTCCTTCTTTCGATATATTCAGAGGGCTGATGAAACTTCTCAAGTTCGGTGCGATGGCTTTCGGTGTTTTATGCATGTTCTTAGTGGCGTAAGCCATCAAACTGCTCGATTGTGCTGCTCTCACGCTGTTTAACTATTTTCAGATGGAATGAGTAGATGCGAGGCTCGCATCTATAGAGCAGGTATGGTACCTGTCCGTACAAGCACGTCCTCGCAAGGCATGTGTAGCATTTGGTCAAATTGGAATTACGAGTCACTGAGTTCCGAGTCCCTATGAGTCAGAAAGTCCCAGACATTCGTTCCCGAGATTCGGAGCGGGGGAAGGCAATGCCGTGAACCATTTAATAATTAGATTGGTCGCATGTGCCCGCCATAGAGAAGCTTCTCTTGCTGGGGAAGACGTGTACTTGTAATAATGGGTTCAGGCGCGTTTTGTTGATGTGGAACGGCGATGCCATGCGGCCGTGGCTATGCCGGCGAACGTGCGTGCACCTGCCAGCGTGTTTCCTTTTTCGCACATTTGCTTAATGAGAGCACAGCGTAATTTCAGACACACGACCACTTCTACTGAAAAACTCGCCAAAAAGTTCCATTCTCTTCCGTTGCCTTTCCAACACCCATTTCTTGCCGCTGCTCCGTCTTTCATTCACAGCATCTTCATCTCCCACCACACGCCTTAGGATTTACGTTAACTCGCCGCTGTGCCCCTTAAGTACTTCACAGCACGAACTGCATATTTCAGGTCGGAAAGGCACTGCCTCTCTTGAGCGAGTGCTCATTTTCGCACCACCATCAGCCGTGCATACTACTTCCCGGGCGAACAATACGCCAGTCTTCAATTCCCTTCCCATACCAAACTTTCATTCCGCTGCTGTAAAGGCACTCTATTCATCCTCGATAATGGGTACGAAAGGACGGGAAGTTCCTCGCGTGGTATGTTGCGCAATACCGATCGCAACCACCGCGGGCAAAGTGCTTGTCATTACAAGTCGGAAACGTCAAGACCTGTGGGTGTGTGCGTATTCTTCCATATCCTTTCCTTTCTTCGAAGAGTTATGTGGCATTGGCTCGTGTCTGACCTTCGATTGTGTTGTCCCATCGCCTTCACAGCTCACCCGCATTTCTCTAGTACCGAAAGGAGGCTGGGAACCCGCTGATGTAAAGTTGGAAGCCGCAGCCTCGCGGGAAGCCTTAGAAGAAGGTCTCACCCTTTGTCCCTCTATCCGTCATCTCATCTCCTGATGAATATCCTATCCTATTCTCTGTCATCCCTCTTCACTTTCAGCGGGCGTTCGTGGCAAAATCACACGATACGTGACAACCATCAAGTCTCCATCGACAACATATCATTTCTACGAGCTTGAAGTGTCGTCACTAGACAAGGACTGGCTCGAGAGCAAAGAACGGCGAAGAGAATGGGTCGACTATGCTGAAGCGTTTCGAAGAGTCGCATGGAAGCCTGAGCTCGCGCAAGGGTTGTCCCTATCTTCATTGGCACCCCAACGGTAGAGCTACATCTCTTCCATTTGCTCTTTGGGTGCTGCTGTGCGATATTCAGGCTCACCGTGCATTGTCGCACTGCCAAATGACACACCGAGGCCAGCTCTATATTTCTTTAGAGGATTGTGGACCTGACCCAATACTCTACGTTTCTAAACTATACCACGATGCTGCTTTGCCTACATCCCTTCATTCCGTGCATAGTCTGCTCCACGATGTATCACTTATACTACTGCTCCACAGTATTTTCAACATAGATCCGTGACTCTGGCTAAACGAAACTTCCGTATTTAATAACCTAGGTAGTTCATTTGTGCATCTGAATTGCTTATGGGTGGGTCTCTGACTCGGATGATTGCAAACAGTAAGCTGGATGCTTGTCGTCCAGACATTCATTTCACTGACTTTATTTTTTCTTTTTGTCTTTCGTCAGCCTCGATTCGCCGACCGTGTCGAATATGCGAAATGCTTGCGCCGTACTGCCCGAAAGCGGGAGGACCACCAACCTTCCCATTTTATTTTTCCTCCCGACTTTGTTGTGGAACAACTCTATATCAACCATTCACTACTGTCGGGCCAGCATCGTTGCCAGGTAACACTTCTTCGATATGGCCTGTAATCTGTTGGGAACAAGCCCTCGACTAGGCTTCTGTGGGGAAAGTAGCACTCGCTGCATCCGGCTTCCCAATGGAAATGCTCATTTATAATTCCTGACGATTATTTGTAGGACCTCCTGTCGAAGAATTTGTTTCCTGCGACTTCTGACAGCACTGCATTCAACTGAGACATCGGGACGAACCCCTGCGCCATCGGTGCAAATGGAGTCTCTCTTTTGCGTTGAGACAAATCCAAGAGTACTTGGCCTGTTCGACATTCGGACTGGCGATGGTGTTGACGCCGTGGCCTCAACGGTGCTCGTGTTAGTCGATCGGCTTCTATCATATGTATCTATCGGAGGATGCCGCGTTGCATCAGATTGACATCTCCACACATATGATAATACCATGATGCCTGTCTGTGAACGGCTGACCGGATATTGGAATAACCTCGTCGATTCCAAGACTGCTTGGCTTGGCAACGGCTCTGGCGGATGACAATGACCGATGTGGTGATCTTCTACGGTATTCCCCGAAGCCAGATGTAATATCGGGTGTGCATGACCAACTCTATCGTCTTAGCAAGATCAACTCTTCCCAGCGTTTGGGATGGAACTGGTACTGTTTGATCGCTGTTTTTCTTTTCTCCTAAGTCAGGTTTCCCGACTACTCCGTCTCGGGAGCCCTTGACTATACACCCCAGACTGGATACCTCGCATCCATGGCAGTAAATCTTTCCCGAGAATAGGTCATTTCCAATGTCGAGTTCACGTGCAACATTCATCTCGGGTTCCCTTTCTCGGGGTTTGCCCGGGATGTACCTAACTGAGCACTTAATAATAGTGATACGGGCGCAAAGTTTTCACGAATGATGCAATGTGAGAGTTGTGTGTCAGAAGCAGCACGAAAAAGGGTTTTTTGCGCCATTGACATGGGAACACTGGTGGTGATCCGGCTACTGCTACTCCCGAGCCTTCCGGGTCAGCAGTCCACGGTTGAAAATAGAAGGTTCTTGAGGGGCGCCAATGAATCAAGCTAGCGAAATGCATCGCGCAACAACCCTCGTAAGACGAATCGACATGCGGCTTGGACAAGGCTATGCATGCAATGAGCTCATGGTTTAACGATTGGGAAGGTGGGGCACATGAAGGACCCTAAAACGGAAACTCATGTGGGGAAGCGCAGCCACAGGTCATTAGGAAATCCACAAGTCGTTGATTCAGCGCAACCGCCATCGCCAGCATTACCAAACCACGTATAGATTCCTCCCGTACGACACGACACCCGACGAGAGTTCATTCTTCGATTTCTCACATCACATAATGTCGCTGCTGACTCCCTCAGAGTCCCGCGCGTTCCAGTCCTTCCTCGACGCTGCTCTGTTCCCAACAATGGACTGGACTATGCAGCTAGAGATCTCCCATGAACACATGCCACCGGCTCATGGAACAGAAGCGCTTACGAAGGCGACGAAAGATCTTATGTCGCTGGACGGGGAAAAGTGGCGCCACCCCCTTGCGTCATACTCCCCTGGAGAGGGCTCGTCGTCAGTACACAGGCTTCCGCTGTCGGGGAAGCGATCTCCTCCACCCGATGCAAGGCTGTCGAACAAACGACACCGTCCGTCTCCCTCTCAGAATCTCCCGGATGAAACGCAGCTACTCTCCCAGAACAAGGCGACGTTGTTATCACCGTCACAAAAAAAGGCAAATCATATCCAATCCGAGCAAAAACGAAGGGCGAATATTCGCAGGGGATACGATGCACTGTGCGAAACCGTACCAGCGCTTAGGGAGGCATGCCAGGCAGAAGACGAACAACAGCTTGTGGATGGTAGATCGAAGAGTCGGCGGAGAGGAAAGGCAAAAGCAAAGAATGACGACAGTGAAAGGGTCGACGGGCGGGCTGGGCCCAGGAGCGAGAACGTCGTGTTATCCAAAAGTGAGTGATGTCATACAAGTCCTTCAGTCATTTCATCTCCTACTAGCTATCGACTACTTGCACGAGCTGCTGTCCGAACGGGAAGCTTTAATGCAGCGACTCCATGCAGCTCGCGACGCTTTGCCAGTCGACCACCCATTACTTAGCCCAAAACCGGACACACCCATTCCACTCTGGGAGCGAAAATGGTCTGGTGGAGAGGAAAAGGTAAACGATGATGATGACGATGATGACGACGACGAGTAGCATATGTGTGTATCATCCTCAGGGGAGCGCGCCGAGCGAGATGGAAAAACTGCCGAGTTGGGCTATGGTTAGTCGGTGCCGGTGAGGCCTTGAGGTCTCGAGGGATTGTCACTTCGGCATTTAACAAACACAAAGGAATGTTTTATTATATTTCAGTTAATTGGTTTCTCTATTTCTATTTCGTAGTGTATTGATACACGGCAGACGTAGGTAAGCTTGGTGTCACTCCTTAGATACCTTAGACCGTATTGTGATTCGCTGTCTAGGTCAGACGAGATGTTTGAGTTGTTTATACAACTTGAAATGTCCCTCACCAAACGATCTGATCATCTTTGAGGCTCTGCCACACTTTCAAGTTTGACCGAACAGAAAATAAATGTCGGACAACCCGAGACAGACTCGCAAACGAAAATATCGCTCAGTACGTGTGACGGTCGTCGGTTATCAGTAAATTAACACCTACTCGCACAGGATGGTCCAACCCCTACTTGGGTGAAAAGGAGTATCGATGGTCCAGGTATATGGGCCAGCTGCGTCAAAGGGAAGGAAAAGCAAACTGTTGGTGAACTATACGACTTATTCGAATCAGTGAGATCCGTCATCTGTTCTAAGATGTTTCGGGCTAATTGTGATCAGCTAGCCTCCGAGCTGTGGCCAATGAAGGGCAAGGATCAACCCGAGGGACTCCGTGCATCCGACGATGAAGAAGACGACGCTGACCTGGAGGCCCTGATTGCACAAGAACTCGCTACAATTAAGCGCCCACGGACAGAAAGACGATTCGGTTGGTAGCTGGCGTTCTCTTTCTGTGCGTGTGTTTTCATGTCCTCTTCTAGTGAATTGTCAGACGAATACACCCTGCGGTGAGAACGTCTATGTTAACGCTAACACCGAGCTCATTCCATCTAGTTGTCTTCATTTCTTGCAGACCCCCGGTAGACCCAGTAAAGTTGATTATTACGCATACCGAAAACATTCGAAAAACAGGCGCGGCAAGAACAAAGTAGGGTCTTTAACGCTCCGGGGAGCATTGAATCACATAATTGACATCTTCAAGATATACGCACAGGCTCATCCCAGTCTCTGGTTCTTGTCTGGCCAATCTTTCAGAAATACATTCTCTCTGTCGACGCGTATTTGCACCGTTCTTCACGGAGGCTGAAGGAAGTACCGACACCCCTCAAATATACAAGGTGAGCATATCGTCAACATCTCTGAAGTCTTTCATGATGGATATGTTATTCAGTATAAAATCGAGCTTCGAGTACGCAATCACAACACATTGACTCGAATGAATATCATCGAAGAAATAGCAAAGTGCATGCCTCAAAATTACGTCGTCGATCTTAACAATCCAGACGTATTCGTCCTCGTGGAGGTTTTCAAGGTACGACGTGCTATTATCCTGTCGTGGGACAAGCGGTTCAAGCATCAGCTTCAGAGTGTATGTGGCGTGAGCATCCTGAGGGACTATTTCAAACTTCATAAATTCAATGTCATGACACTGGCTAATGAGAAGAATGCCGTAGAAGACTTCGAGCCCGAATCAGGCCGTGTTCATGGTAAAGAACGAGATGAAGTCCGCTCAAAGCACGTTTCCAGTACGTAGTAAGGCTCAGGAGGACTTGATGACAATGCTGCGTGTGTAGGTATAGATTCGATGGGACGTTGCCAGCGTATGCTCAAAGCAAATAAAATCTCATCTTACCTGAAGGCAGACCACTGGTAGCTGGATCAGTCGGTTGTAGACTTGTGACTGAAATGGTGGTGTGGCTTGCCTTGCTCAATTTGGGAGGAAAATGTAGCAGACCACCTCCATCGTTTCGTGGAACACGCTGATTAAGCAACTCCGCGTTGGCGTGCCTCGTCACCGTGTTAGTGTCTATACTTGGTCAACACGTCCATATTTCATCCTACCACCTGGTAACCCGCCGTTTTTCTCAAAAAACATGGCTGATCCGGTGGATTCGATGCTCGATCTCATGCGGCGCTTGCCACCTACTCGTGTAGAAGAGAACGTCAACCATCTCATTCGGATCTGCCCTGACTACGCGGACGATCTTCTCGGCAGTGTTGACCAGCCACTCAAGGTCTTGACAGATCGCGCAACTGGAAGGGAATATCTAGCCTGCGATTATAACAGGGATGGCGATAGCTATCGGTGAGCGCGACTCGAAACTTCGGTTGTTCTGAAAACATCCTCTCACAGCGGGACCAAGCTAGTATGACTGATGCGCTTCCCTAGGTCGCCATGGTCCAACGAGTATGACCCTCCTATAGAAGACGGGACCGCACCATCTCCGAAACTGCGCAAGCTGGAAATCGCAGCGAACGAGGCTTTTGACACATACAGAGAATTGTACGCGTTCTATATTAACGTTGCTCGTGTGAACCTGACACTGCCACGCGTGATTCAGATATTACGAAGGGGGCGTTTCTTCCGTCTACCTCTGGGAATTGGAAGATGGCGGATTCGCTGGCGTAGTACTGCTAAAGAAGAGTGGGTGTGATGTCTCTATGATCAACCGTCAACTGTCACTGTTATGCTTCCGAACACGTCGCCTCGGCGATCACGCGGGGGATCAGTCATACTTACCAAGCCCTTCTCAGTTATGGACCCTTCAAGCCCAGACGAACCATCGGGCACATGGGATTCCATACACGTCTTTGAAACGGTGGAACGGGGGAGGCAAGCTCACTATAAGCTAACGTCCACGGTCATGCTCCAACTTATCACGCGGCGTACCGAAGATACTCAAACCCACGCAATTGGTAACCAGGAGAAGAAAGTTTTTGATCACGGCTCGAAGTCGTCTGGGGAAGTCAATTTGGGCGGTAGCATGACTCGGCAGGTGATCCACCAAAAGTTCGACTTTCAAAATTCAATTCCTAACTTGTGTCTTTCATATCCAGACAGAGCAAGATTGGCCCCTGCATGATTCTTCGTCGCATATTACCAATACAGGAAGGATGATCGAGGAAGTGGAGATCAAAATGCGTAATCTTCTTCAAGAGGTCTGCCCCCCTTCTATGAGCAGGGTATCACTGATCTGAGACCGCCTATAGGTGTACTTCGGGAAAACGCGTGACATTGTTTATGATCTACGCAGTGTGGATGACCTGGACAAAGCAAGAAAACAAAGAGAACTGCAGAAGGAGCTTGTCGGCTTTATCAAGCGGTGAACTTGATATCTTAGGCTGGCATGCATGTAATCACTACGCCGGAGGTTCCCTGGTAGATATCACAATGCGATCGAAGGATGCTGCATCAACGACCCGCTAGCTGGGCATCAGCGATAGGATTGGCATGGATTGTTACCTAAAAATTAGATTCAGGAATCTTTCTGCAGCCGCAACAATAGCTTCTGTCCTACATGGGTGAGTTTGATTTCGGTGAGGGGTCTATTTTTATTGTTGACAGGGACACGCTCCATCAAATCCAAGGTGGAGTCGGCGCCATCAATCACCTTCCCAAAGATCGTGTACTTGCCGTCGAGATGTTGTTGCTTCGCGTATGCAATGAAGAACTGGGATTTGTTAGTATCGGGCCCCGAATTCGCCATAGCGACCATTCCTCGGTTGTTGAACTAGTGTGGGTAGAGAATGATGAATCGGTCTTCAACGGATGGGGAAAAAAACTGCGCGTAGTAACTCCGCACCTTGAGTGTAGAACGGATCTCATCTGAAAAAGGTTTACCCCAGATGCTCTGACCAGCCTTGCCTGAACCAGAAGGGTCACCAGTCTGGATCATAAAACCCTTGATATTCCGGTGAAATATGCAATTGTCATAGTAGCCAGACGCGCAGAGGGCCAGAAAGTTCTATGGCGGCCATGGCATATTGGGCTTCGAAATCTAAATTAACGCAGTAGCATTACGCACCTCTGCTGTTTTTGGCACCGCTTCGCAGAACACCTCGATCTATGAGACAAAATAGTAACATGTCTAGGTATAAGCTTGTTAGAACGTACCTTGAGTTCGCCATGGGACGTATGAAGTGTTACGGACTAGAGCCCGGGGGTGAGTATAACGCGCGACGGTGGCGGAGCGAGAAGAACGTACCATGGCGTGACGGGTGTGACGTGTGACCGATTGGACTTACACGAGACGCGAATTGTATCTTCGCGTGGGCCGGGACTGTCGCAAATCCCCTTGATCCCAAACCACCACCATGATGCGAACATCCTCCATTCGCAGCCAGGATGACCCCCTCTCCCTTGCAATGCGTCCCCCCCCTACAGAGTCGGATTCCGAGCGCCAAGTACGTCTCCAACAAGAGGCCGAGGCTCGCCGCATATCCGAGCAAATCGACGAGGAACTCAGGATCGAGCGCGAAAAATTGAAGAAGTCCAAGAGTGATGTGAAGGTGATATTCATTGATTCTGTTTTTTTATTTTATTTGCGAGAGATTGATGTAGATTTTCCCAGCTGCTGCTCCTAGGCCAAGCAGAGTCGGGCAAATCGACCCTCCAAAAGCAGTTCCAACTCATGTATAGCCCAGCTTCGCTTGAGAGCGAGCGAATGTCCTGGAGAACCGTTGTGTATTTCAACGTCATCCGCTCGATCAAGAAAATTCTCGTCACCCTAGAGATATGGGACGACGTAGATGACGGCTCCGACTCTCAGAGTACTTTGGAGCGTCAGGAACTCAGCCAGGACGACCCCATTTTGGTCGAGACATCTGGTGCCCACCTTGTAGGCCTGGATCTCGGTCCCCACTCTCCTGCATCGGAGCCTCCGAGTCCCATGGTTTCAAGCCCCATGAGGACTTCCTCCATCGCGGATTTGCGCCGCCGCCTCCTGCCTCTTGTAAGCATCGAACCCCAACTGGGTGAACGACTCAGCGGTGGTATCTCCTTGTCTGGATCCGGCAAAGGAGAGGTATATGTTCGCAGCGGTTGGCAAGCGAGAACCATCCAAACAGGCCAGAGGCTCATTGGAAGACGGTCGAAACGGGCTGAAGCAGAACATACCGAACAGTTCATCGAACGTCCCGGCACAGCCATGTCGACCAACATCAACTCCGACGCACTGGTGGATGAAGTCGCTGCAATGCTAGACCAATCACGGGAGGACATCACTAGCCTTTGGGAACACCCGATTGTCCGTGCCCTGATCTTGAAGAGAAAATTGAAGCTCGACGAGTGGTCGGAATTGTATGTTAAACGCATATATGCGTACATTCTACTTATAACCCACCTCCGCAGCTTCTTGAACAATATTGTGCGCATTTCCGCACGAGAATATATCCCATCGACAGGTATGCTGTACTGAGTTGGTCTCAGACCATTATTGGCTGATGACCGCGGTAGATGATATCCTGCATGCCCGCATCCAGACAATGGGCGTGGCCGAACATATCTTTGACGTCGACATCCACGGAAAGACTGTTTCATGGCATTTGTTTGACGTCGGCGGCGCTAGGGGACAGCGTCATTCATGGGTTCCATATTTTGATGACGCAAACGCCATCATTTTTGTTAGCCCCATTAGCGCCTTTGACCAGGTACGTTTTCCTCAGCGAGGACATATTCAGCCTGACATCGTACACATCGGTTACAGTACCTAGAAGAAGACCCTCGCACAAACCGCATTGACGATTCCTTGCAACTTTTTACCCAAATCTGTTCAAATCAGCTCCTTAAGAAGGTCCACCTTGTATTGTTCCTTAGTATGTCCCGCCACACGTATGCTGTGAACAGGAACGATTTCATTCGACAGATAAGACTGACATTCTGAGGAAAAAGCTCGATCAAGGCTTACCGGTCTCCAAATAGTAAGTGTCGTCGAGCTCATCTGAATTTCGTCACTCACATGGAGTAAGTATCCTCTCATATGGCGACCGTCCCAACGAGTACGAATCGGTAGTGCAATATTTCCGCGCCCACTTTTTGCAAGTCCACAGGAGGAATAACGAGAATCGACGCGTCCTATATACGCACTTGACTAATGTTACGGCAAGTGTTCTCTTCGTTTTCAGACATATTACTGTCTGTTAACGCGCGCTTAATTATTGTAGGATACGAAAGCTACACAGAGTATCATCGGCAACGGTAGGCCATCAGTCTAGTTGCTGCATCTATCTCTCACTAATGGGACTCGTCCAGTACGGGATTCCATTTTCCGGGGCTACTTACAGTCAGCTGCGTTAGTCTGAATCCCTCGTCCTGGTTCCCATTCCTGTCGCGTGCCTCTCTACTTTTGTGTGATAAAGGTTCCAGCCCATTTCTTGTGTCCATAAGTCCTTTTTAATACGTTGATATCTTCCTGGATGGTACCTTACCCCAGTTGCCCTTATATCCCGCTGTTCATACTGTTTGTTCCATACATTTCATCAAGTCGTTCAGTGCTTCCATTTCCTTATATGCTGTCACTGTCTCACTCTTCTGTAAATGCATTGTTACATCGCCGGACTAGGTTGATATTGTTGCTGTTTTGGTCCTGTAGTTCCCTAGATATACGACGTGTCCTGTACCTACGTCCTGTGGTAATCCATTGTCGCTTTATTGGGTCTCCTCCGATGAAGTGCTTTCTGTGTGTTGTACATACTGTGAATACAACGGGGCTAATTTGCACGTTCCTCGCTTCCTTCACATCTGCTCGTCGCATCGTTTCAAGCTGCCAGTTTGCGGATCAGGACAGACCTTTCGTCCGACTTCGTTTCGACCTGATCACACTGATCACTCGATGATCTTGTCATGGAAAGTGATCACGAACCCATCAAGGTTACCTTCTTTCCTCCGTTACACCACCAACGCAGAATATGGATCTTAGACATACTTCGCCGTGAACGACTTACCGAGGTTCGTGCGAGTGTCCAACAAGGCCCAGGCCGAACCATACTTATCATGATACGAGAATACAGATCGTAGATGTAGGGTGTGGCGAAGGGGCCTTACTCGCGACTCTATGCCAGCCCGCCCCATGGCTGAAACCGAACCACTTTGAAAACGACGACGACGAACTCTCCTCGCTCTTTTGCGGTGTCGGCCTCAATGACCAAGACACGCCGGATCTGCACACTACGCGCATCGTTGGCCTTGACATTTTGTCCTCCCAACTAGAGGTCGCCGCAGAATGCACGTCTCCGATGTCGGTCAATCCTCTCTATACCCGTTGGGAGCCCTTGGACGTCGAACTGTGGCACGGGAGTGTTGATGCCATCAATCCAGCGTTCGTCAATGTCCAATGTATCGTGGCAAGTGAACTGTAAGACTTCATCACGTCACTACTCCCGTCGCAAGCTGACACCGTTCGTTTGACGTGGGCAGCATCGAACATTTGACGGACGACATCCTCGTCCAGCTCGCCCCCGTCGTGCTCGGCGTGTATCAACCACGCTTGTTCCTGGTCACCACGCCATCGTACACGTTCAATCAGCGGTGGGCTCCGCCCGGGGCCACGGATCCGAAAGGATTGCCTGACCCGACTGGCCGCACCGGCCGCGTCTTCAGGCACCCAGATCATAAATTTGAGTGGACCGTCGACGAATTCGTTGTGTGGTGCAAAGGCATTGGACAACAGTGGGGGTACGTGGTAGAGACTGCGACGATAGGGATACCCAAGGAACAGGACCCCTGGGGAAGGGACGGTGCTTTGGGCGGTGCTACCCAGGTTGCAACATTCAGGCGGCTGGACGACCGTTTCTCCAAGACAGTAAGAGAACACGGAACGCGGGGCCTTTGCAGTGTAATCAAGGAACCTCACACGCTCGTAGCAAGGCATCGTCACGAAGCACACCCACGCGCAGGATACGCCGTTGACCTGAAAAAGATCGAGGAGGCCATGGCCGTCAAGTTTCGGCAATGGGGAGAAATGATCCTCGGAGTGCAGGAGCTCTGGTTTGCGGACGACCTGCCTGTTTTGTGTGGCGGGTCTATAGATGTAATGCTCAATGCTGTGGAACAAAGTCCCGGTCTGGAGTTACAAAGGATTACAGGCCAGACGCGTGGAAACTGGAAGATCCAACTAGTTGACAAACCCGTCGATCAATATCCAGCACAAACCATGGCAGTAGAGACTGAAAGCGTCATGTGCGAGGATGATGAACAGGACTACGACGTAGGGGAGAGCTCGTTCGACTCCGGCGTATACGTGGACGTGACATATGATGGCATCCCGTGGCGCCCCGAGGAGGCTCCAGTCAGTGGAGGTGGGGATAATTGGGCCATGCCTTGGAACTAAATTGGAACAGGGGTCACCCTCGGGTTGGACACGAAGCTATGATATGATGGATTTGGAGTGGATATTCGGAAATGGATCTTGATTGGTAGCTAAGCCGTACATCTATTGGAACAATGCTGCGTTAGACGAAGTCAAGGAGACAGTCATCGAACAGACTGGTATTTATGCTATGAGCGAGTACTGGCGAGTGTTGACGCTCAAATATTCAACGCCGATTGCATAGGTACTTTAAACCATGTTATAGTAAGTGAGGCGGAACGGCGTGGGGGTCTGCACTGACCAATGAGAGGATGTAATTGCGCCATGTAGGTGATCATCCACATGAGATAGCAAGATGAAAGCGTGAGCAGAATGGCGGTCCGAATGGTTCTGCATTAGCAGTCCTTTCAGCTGTCTGACGTTCATTCAATTTTCAGGTAGCGACGTACATTTGCTGTGGACCCTTCGGGACGAACAAGTAGCCACAAGTCATTAATCCCAAGACAACGACCAGAAGGAAAGCAACGGGAAACATGGATGCCATGTTGCTGCAGGACTAGTTCGGTCGTTCCCCGGGTTCTCTGCTAATGGTCGAATTCAAACAAGGCAGCCCTTTCGGGATGCCACGCCGTGTTGGTAGCACTGCTTAGTCAGCGTGTTGGTCATCCATGTGCTCCCGATCGAACCGCGAATTCTAATTAAATTCAAGCAAAGCAAGAACAAATATTGCGGAGAGGTCTACTATATGAGTGAAGGAGCAAACATGACTATGAATCAAATGCCCGACGTCTATAGCACACATTACGCGGTTTCTTGGGCATTGTAATCATGGTCTAGAGCAATTAAAACTAAGCATAAGCCATAGCTAAGGATAGGGTGTACACGTACATGATAGTTGTGGCCAGGAAGTGGTTGATCCAGCCGAATTTCCACATTGCGTAACATAGTTGCAAGAATGGTCCCAAGTTGCAGATACGCGAACTAAGGGAAGAAAGGATGAGCTGATATCCAGCGAAGATAATCAAGGCTCACCTGCTCGCCAATACACCGGTGTCTACCTGCTCCGAACGGTTGGTAGGGACTGTCTGTACCCTTGCTCACAGCACCAAATCCATAGTCAATCTTCTCGCCGTGCTCATCCGAATATGATCTAAAGGCTTGAGCAGCAACACCTTCAGGATCGCTCCACCGCGTTGGGTCCCAAGCATCCGAGTTAGGCCATATCTCTGGATCCATCTGACTAACAATTGGAGAAGCAAGAACGTAATGACCACGAGGCACAACATAGGTACCATCCTTCGAAGGCGCAGCGAGTGTAGCCGGAATGGGGACATCAGAGCGAACGTAGCGCATAATACTGTGGATCGGTGGGTGCAGGCGGAGCGTTTCCCGGATGACCGAGTCCATGACAGGCAGTTCACGAATTTCCTCATAAGTCATGCTTCTGAATGTACCATCGGGATTTCCAAAGTGCTTCACCTGTTCCTGGTAGAATGCCTCCCTAAACAAGGCGATGAAAAAGGCGTAAAGAAAGTCGGGGGATGACCCACTGTACTTCCAGGTTATTTGCGAGATGAAGGAGTGCCCAAGAGCCGGTAGCTGAACTCGTGTGCTGGCCCGCCATGAGAAGGGCAATGAGAATATGCGCAATTTCGTGGTCTGGGAGTGGTCTGCCATCCCGATACTTCTGGGAGATAAGCGCAGAAGTCATATCTTGTGCATCCTGCCAAAGATTTGGGCATAAAATTTGGATCCGGCGGAGAGCTCAACTCACAATACCAGATTCCCTGCGTTTCCTTATGATATCTACATAGAACGAACTCATTTTTTTATGAGCTTCATCTCGTTTGCGGTAACTCGCCAAAGGAAGGTTGGGAAAGAGGAAATTCAATGGCGTAAATCCACCGTCCAAATCGTTATATAATTCGGAGAAAGACTTGTCCAAGTTTCCACGAACCTCGCTGCCTTGCAGTGTCCGCGACGCAGTCAGAATGGTGATTTGTGCCATGATGTCAGTAATGTCGATACGTCCCCATTCATTGATGTCGTTCATTTGGAAAGTTAAGAATGCCGGATCCTTCCTCATGAATTGCTCGACCTCTTCTTCAATCATACCAACGTAGGCACGGAAATTTTCGATAGAAAGACCGACTTTAACGAATTTCTTCTGCTCCATGAAAACTTCGTTGGGGACGTCGTAGACCACATCTTTACCAAAAACAGGTGTGGTAAGATGCTGGGGACAATCAGCCAACGGTGGGAATACACAGGAAGGAACGCACCTTGTAAGCGTCCTCCGCGGAGAATGCCATGGATTTACCGCCAAGAACAAAATTATTTCCCTTGGAACCAAGGGCGACGGTTATCTTACGACCCAACAAAACGAAGGTGAAGACATTGCCATACTGTCAAGGCCGACCCAGTCAGGAAAACGATCTGTGCAAGTGCTCTACGGCGCACCTTCTCTCTACATTGAGCAAAAAAACCCAATGGGTCATTGCCATAAGAAAGGGCAGAGCCAAAAATGGGTACAATGTGGAAAACTTCCGGAGGCAGTGAGGAGTCACGGGGAAGAAGCTGTAGACGTGTCAGCTTGGTTTGCTATGGGTTACTCGGGTACATACCAACTGCCTAAGGACATTGAGGGTAATGGCAATGAGCGGGGAATAGACAACCGCAAGGAGAATAATGCGTGCAGGCGAGTCCTTGACATAGTTCGTGGCTGAATCCAGGACTGTTGCTACGTAGCCAGCAGCGGGCAACGTGCTATTGACCGCCATTGAGAAGGATGTCTCGAGAGACCGACTTCACCGACTTTTCTACCCCACATTGCTTAGTCAGCAATCGATCGAAATCAGGCCACTACCAACATTACTTAATTGTGGCAGTACACTGTGAAAATCACGTCATTGAGTTCAACCAATCGCGCGGGTCCACAGCAACTTGTAGTTTTATGAACTGAAATGAAGCGCAGGCATGACTGGTTGTAGATCCCGAGCGCGTCACTCACAGTGCTTCCTGCCATTTTTTATATATCCATTATCGTCTGATGCAGGGTGTGATTGTAGGACACAGTAACAGAACAAGGCACTGACCAAATTCCAAGATAACTAAACAACCATGGTAGAAAATCAAGCCACACATAGGTGCTTTCAGGTAGCTAGACTGAAATAAATGATGGAGGTACATATGAAGAAAAAGTAAAGTCAAGATCACTGTGCTATGGGTAACATTTACCTGCACCCTGATGTGGCACTTGGGAAATATGATGAGGGTCAAGTATCTGGCAGTATGTAGCCTCTGAGGTACAGAGGTGAGTGAAATTGGTAAATAGAGACCACCTGTCAAATCTAGTCCCCAATCATTTGACAAAGGATCCTTTCCAGAGTCACCAAATGGAAGGGGGGTGATGTGATGTGAAGCTTTCTGAGATTGAATATTGAACATTTGAACCTTGATTCTGAAGGTGTCACTGCCAATCAGCAAAACCTGGGGATTGCATGTCCCTTACTCCATAGTGCATGTCCCTTAGTTCAGTGCCATAGTGCTGGACAGTGCTGGACAGCAAAACCAGATTTTGTTGACCTGAGTGATGGTGTTCATGTGTTCAACCTCATACAATTGTGGTGGATGGATATGCATCAACCCGGAGGGCTTGTTCGCTGTTACCAAATTATGGCGCTAGTGATTTGTCCATCCGGGCTTGGGTGCTTCTCACTCTGATCGAAACACTGGGTTGCAATGCACCGTGGAATGTCAAACTTGAAACTTGTCTAGTGAAATTTTAAGCAAATGCTTCGTCAACATATGTTTATTACATATGAGGGGCTGCCAGTGTGTGGGCTCCGAACTGGTTAATCCTCTCTTAAAGATAGATAGAGCTTAGGATGAGGACCCAGCTCAACGCCCTTCACCCGAATCTTGACCACATCACCGACTCCCAGGACAGTGCGCGATGGTGCAGGTAATGTTCCAAATAAACCAAGAGAGGGCATGTGACAGACGAACGAGCTGGCTACGCCAGTGCCATCGAGACGCACCCCAGAAATGGTGGCTTTCAGGAATCGTAAGGGATCGTGGCGATCGGCAGCTGGATAGGGGTCTTCTATGAAGCGCTTGAGATATAAATAGGACCAAAAGTCGACGTTGAGTCTCTCCGCCCGCTTGAATTCCTTCTCCTTTTTCTTGATTTCAGGCGAATACCCCTCTAGCCATGCCGCTGAGAATAATGGGGTGTTCGTATTTGGGTTTAACAGTGCATGCTTGATCTGCCAATGCGCCACGAGGTCGTTGAATCGCCGCAGCGGCGACGTGACACGTATGTAACCTTCGTGGTCTGGAACTCCCATACTCCAGTGTATTGCCGGCGCGAGGGTGTGTTCAACTGGTGGAATAAACAACTCGGATTTCTGTACAGCGTAGAAATCCACGTGACCGTCTGGGTCCCGCATTGCCAACAGCTTCTGGACAGCTTGGGGGTCTCCTAGACATACGGGCGGCTTGGATGATCTTCTCAACATCGGGACTCCCCTCTCTGAAGACCAACGAGAGGCTACGCGGCAAGCAGCTTTCATACACTCCGAGATGATCATGCGCGCGCCAGAGCTTAGCATTTGCTGTCCCACGACCTCATAGGCCAACGATGGAAAACCTTGAAAACGATACGGGTCAGTGCAGTCGAGGGAAGTGCCCATCAGAGGCTTGGGGCTGATGGTAATCCTGGCTTTAGAGAGAGAGGTGTAGAAGTAATTGCTGCAGGCTAGATTGCGTTGCCTGTGCCGCGAGATCACCTCAGTGATGAGACGCAAATCGTTGATGTGCTCGGCACTCAGACTCGCCACAGGAGACGTGGAAGCTTGGCCGGGGAGATCAAATGGACGGAAGGATTCATGACTCCTATCAGACCCGAGCAGGTGATCCACGCTGTCATAGTCCACCGTGACGACGTTACGGACTAATGCAGCCCGGACACCGTAGTCCACCATATTACCCGTTCGGTCGAGTTTAAAGCTAAAGGTGAGGACACGCTCGGGGCGCCCGGAGCCAGAGCTTGCGCCCAAACTCATTTTTGACAGTGTCAAAGACTTGGGAAGCATGGGCCATGTTCTGTGTGCAAAATACGCTGTGAATCCCATTTTTCGGGCCTCCTGTGTGAAGACGTGCGTGGGGGGGATAATGGCAGTAGGATCGGCGACGTGGACATGTATCCATACTGCACCGGGCTCGGAGGGAACGGGCTCGATCGATAGACCATCATCTAGCTCTTCAGCACCGACATCATCGACGACGTAAACAGGCAAATTGCCAAAGTCATGCCGTAGGTGCTCCACCGGATCACGGAGGTAGAGATCCTCTGGACCGAGGGGGGTGTTGCTTTGCGGGTTAGTCGTGGCCGTCCTGGTCGTATTCTGTTGAATTATTCGGTCCTCGGCAATGGCCTTCGTCGATTGCCCGTCCGGAGAGTGGTCGAGGTCCAGTTCCGACCATCTTGACGCTAAGTCGTCCCATGGTGCCAAGTGGCCCAAGTCGACCAAAACTTGATATAGTACGGCAGTATCGATTACATCCGCAACCTCCAACTTCTTGAGAATCGTGGTCACCACGGGGGAATAAGGGTCGGCACGAATATGGCGGCGACGGTGGAGGGAATGGTGTAGTACATCGATGATCAAGTGGTCTTCTTGCGTGTACCGGATATCCGTATTCAATTTCTGGCTGGGAGGTTCGTTCCAAGACTCTATAGAACGCTTTCTGTTGGAAGCCATGATAGAGCGGGCTTTGCACACGAATAAATCGATGGCGGGACTCGATTTGTGAACCATGTCTATGACAGTAACCAGTTTATCGACGTGAGACTGTGGACGGACATCCCACATCTGGACCGTACGATGGGATGCGATGTGTGGGACAAACTCGACAGTGTGATTCATGAGGTAGCGATGGGTCGCCAATAGATTGTAGAAGTTCGTGTTTTTTGGATCGGATATAAGCTTTGCAGCTTGCAATATTGTGACTGTTGACCATTCGTCGGGGTTCCTGGATCTAACGAGAGGGTGGAGGGCGACATTCCGACTGCCGATGGCACAATACGCCTGCGAAACTCGCCGCTCAATCTCCCGCAGCTGCCTAAGTATCTCCACACGGGCACTAATCTCTGTCCTCCTGGTAGGTGATGGAGTGATGCCAGCCCTTTCGGCGAGGTCCAGAGAGACCATTTTTGGAATTTCGAAGAAGACATCAGCGACATAGTGGGTGAGGACATCTCCGGAGAGGGTGAGGGTGAGAACGTAATTGCGGTTATCGACCAAGGCATGTCCAAGGACAATTCCAGACTGAGAGGTCAACCCTCTAGGGTAGAATAAGTGAAATATGTTGGACCGAGACAGTCATCACATACCTGCGAATGTCGACGTATGCACCAAGCCCCGGGATGTCACTCGCCCGTGGCTCGTCCCTCTCCTCCAGTTCCATAACAGAGTCCACTGCTGCTTCTTGCCATGCAGCTAGTTGCTTGGTTGGCGGCTTGCGCTGACTCGCAGCAGCACGGACATCCTTTTCGAGCCGTTTCTCTTCTCCCCTCAGCGACTTCTTGTATCTCCACCCTGACGCGGGTAGTATTTGAGACCTGGAAGCCGCGTTGACAAGCTGTCCGGTGATTTTCGCGACTTGCTCCGATTCATCACAGGAACGAATACGCGAAGAATCCTGATAAATGCATCTGGCGTGCTTATGAAGACATTCTACGAGTATACGGCTCGGCGTGATGTCTCTGGATCTGAGTAGTTGTGCGCCCCGACGATGCATGAACGGAAGAAAATTAAATGCGAGCAAGCCGGTGGCTGTACGATCGGTCCGACACTGCCAGCGGGAGTTCAAGTTCCGTCACGGTCTCATGTTCAAGCGGGTGGAAAGAAAACGAAAAAGGCGCGAGGAAGAAGAACTGGGCCTGGATGAAGACGCGAACGAAATAATCGGTCTAAACGATACAGACACAGACGAATCAGATTCAGGCTCGGAGCACGAAGGACTCCCATCCAATGGTTCGGAGTCGGACGCAGACGTTAGCGAAGACACGGACCAGGAAGCGGGTGTATCCTCTCCCTCCGGGGACGAAGAGCCCCCAATATCTGTCGCCGAGGCGCTGAAAGATCCAATCTACCTCGTTTCCTTAGACCCGGTTATCTATGGATGCGTGGTGTGTAAAGGAAAGCTCATAAAAAACTCAGGAATGTCCGCTGCACACAAGAATGCAAATGTACGTAGTAACTCTCTTGCGTGTTCCGTTAGCACTCAACCGATTTGTGAAGGCGCATAAGCGACGTTTCGACCATTTCAGAAAGTTTGCTGCTGATGCAGTCCCACACAACAGTGCTTGGGTACTTGTCAAATCAATCCGTTCCGTGTCCAGCGTGCAAAAGACAGAGTCACAGGAACTGTCAAAGAGGGCTCTGAAGCGTGTAAGGGATATATTCTCTATCAACCCAAGACTTTGACGAGGTAGTATCTCCCAGCAAGTCAAGCAGGCCGCGATACACGAGAAGAGGAAACGTCACAGAAAGGTCAAGGCGAAAGCGATAGCAAAGAAGGCATCGAAAAGGCTCTCCATAGCTGACGAAATAAATTCCGCCGTTCCATCCAAGGTGGACTTACAAGGCTCATCGTTGACACGAAAGGAATCCGGCGAGACACTCAAGAAACGAAAGATGGACAGCAAGGTAACTACGATCATGGAAACCGGGGATACAGCAGCGAAATCAGTCCCCCGCAGAAAGACTTCAGCCGGTAGCATAAAGCCGGGTCCCAAGTCCAAACCCAAAAGCACCGGGAAAGACAAAGACCGTCGTAACCTAGTAGCTGTCTAGCCTCCGTGACAGTAAATCGCATAGATGGCTGCGGCAATAGTCTAGCTGAAAATGGGCGAGTCCTCGGAAACCACAGGCCTTGATCTACATCAAGGATTGTAGTATCCTATCAGTCGACTGGATGACCTGTAATCGCATTCAATCAGGCTCCTGAGACTGGGTAGTATGTGACACACCTGATGGATATTTGGCCGTTCTTGGGGGTTTACCTTCAGCATACTGTCGATGAAGTCTCTCAAACCCTGAGAATATGCTGAACTAGGATGCTTATATTGCGCATTCAGAACAGCCATTGCGATAGAACCACCCTGTTCCGTAGTTTGGGTGTTCTCAAACGGAGAATGTGAATATGCCATCGCGAACAATGTACAGCCGAGTGACTGAAAATCTGAGCTTGTGACGAAAATGTAAGGTATGACCTTACCCAAATATCGACTTTCTCGTCTAGTGTTACGCCTGTTTTGACATCAAAAAGCTCTGGTGCTCTGTACGCCATGGTGCTTCGCTCAGCTGCAATGTCCTGCAGTGGAATAAATCCTTGGAACAAAACAATCCGAACGGTTTACCTGTTGCAGCAACGCTTGCGACCTGGTCTCTATGCGAATTCTGGCTTTCGTCACACTGCCAAAGTCCATCAGTATCGGAGTTGCACCATCGTCAGCGATCATCACGTTCCTGATTCCCAGATCATTCAGTAAAGAGACATTCAAGGCCACTGCATGCTCACCCAGGTTTGATATCTCTGTGGGCATACGGTACATGTTCGCTCTTCCCAGGTTCCGAATTTCCGTTCGGCAAATCGGGTATTTCCGAAACCTCATGATCATTATCGTCGAATACATCCAGTTCCGCATCCTCTCGGTGCCTCTTCACAAGGGGCATGTTAACGGAAGAGTCGCCATTAACTGCATGTGATAGCAGTTCGTCAGCCTCTTCATCGTCAGAGTGATGATCATCCAAATGGGCTCGCGAGGTAGATGGCATAGGCGTAAGACGGGATTGTGGATGAGGGCCAGATGTTGTGTGGTAGTCGTGTAGAGCACGGACGGCTTCACATGTGCCCTTGAATATTCGAATCATCTCTCTCTCTGAGAAGTGTTTGCCATTTACAATATTCGCGTTAATGGCGTCCTGGACGTTTCCACGCTTGGCTGGGTGTTAGAAACACAAGATTACATTCCAATACAAACCAACCTTGTACAGAGGTAAGAAAAGGTATACGATTTGACCTTCACCCTCTGGATCTTGAACGACTGCAGAATCCTGGTAGATTTTCACTATATAGATTCACATTAAGTTACAGAAAGAAGCCCACCAGTATGCGTATGATGTTTGGGTGCCTAAATTCACATCAGTATCAAAAATTGCGAGCAGGTGTTACAAAGATATTCACTTGAAGCGCCGGTACGCCTCTACTTCCACTATGGCTTCCTTTACACTCTCTGAACCAGTAGGACATCTTATTTTCTTGAGTGCGAATTGTCTCTGAAGAGGGGTGTGTAAAAACAACATGGAAATTTAAAGGCAAAAAACCCACCCCACTGTTTTCGTCTTGCGCGAGGTAGACGAAAGAGAATCCGCCTTCGCCAAGGACTTTGATGATATTAACTGAGCGTAGGTGTTGTCAGTGGGCCGAAATGACACACGATGATCAGATTAAATGCTGACAACGTATTCATACTGACATGTTCGACCGTTGATTTTGACCCTGGCAGATTGTTGGCAGAGACAAGAAGAAAGTGCCCAGATTGCGTCCTTAGCCCGATCCTTCAAGGTATCAAAAGTACTTTCAAAGTAGGACAAAGCCATATTTTGCGTCAAAATATATCTGTGCGGCCTGGCGTTAGCGTTGAGCTGCTGGTTACTTCGAAGTCGGGGACGAATAACAATTTGAAGGAATGTCGTAAAGGCCCGGTGTTCAAATTTCAAACCTTCACCGCAGAAAACTGCGGTTTAGCGCACACAGCCACTCGGTATTTGGGAGGCACCCCTATAACGCTCGATTATTTGGTTCGCTCGGATCGGAGGTCTCTTGGACAGAAGGGACCGTCGCTTATCTCGTGAGATACTCATATTTTTGCAGCAATGTTGATTGTGTCGCAGGAAACGAAGATTTTTTTGTCGCCGGCAAGCACAGGACCGACTGGGCAGATATTTTGATAATGATCGCTGATATGAATCGCCTCGTGCACAACTGGCGTCCTGACGCAGACTTTCCGCCTCACTAGCCATCGCTTCACAACGTCAGGCCCACGAATACTAAATCTCATTCGCTTAATTTCCTGCACATAACAGCCGGGATGGCGGATGCCAATGTGAGTCCGCGCCTTCGTCATCTGATGACTTCATGAATATTTTATGTACTCTTAGGGCAAAGATGAACTCGAC
>JBBPTO010000376.1:0-32570 GCA_038094155.1 Pulveroboletus cf. aberrans | reverse complement strand
ATTCTTCCACAGCCTTGCACATCAGGCATGTACAAGGCTGTAGCAAGCTTCCATTTGATCTCTATTATATTAGATACATGCACAGACATCATGGACATCTTAGATTAGTGTACAATATATACAAACTTCCATGTATTATATAAGGGCTTGAATAAAATCCACCAAAGGACAGTCTTGTCCTCTTGGTGTTTCCTCAGCATCAAAGATGTCGACTCATTCATCCCCTTGACTATTGAGCGACCTAGAGCCTTTAGTGGTTCTGAGTTGTTTCACATGTGATTTCAGCATGGAATGGTTTCACTCTTGCTTTGATGACAATTGTTGAGATTCTGTGAATTAAACACTAAGTCTTGTGTTCTGTTAATACAGGCAGACCATAGTGATACTATACTATCAGAGTTACTAAAGATATAGGTTGAGCATTGGGCTTGACTTATTAATCAGTCAAGCTTAATGAAAGATTGATCAAAGTGTAATCTTATTACACTTTACAAGGATTGACCACATGACAATCTAGGTGCAGTCTTTATACATAATTCAGCCATAATGTCATTGGTCTGGAGATTTCCTAGCTCCACAACCGCTGTGTTGAGTCAACCTAGACTCAAACCCACTTATTTCAAATATGTGGAGTGATTTGACAGAACATCTGATGTTATTGACCTTATTCTAGATATATCACATATAAGTACATACAGGTTTCTGGATGTATTTAAAGGTGATAAGTGCCATGATGCATTAATAGTGAGATTCATTTTGCCCTTGAAATCAAGCTTCTAAGAAGCTCACAAGGGTTGATCTCCTCAATCTCAACTTACCCAAACTTGGTCACAAGGACTTTAATCTCCATCTTAGTGAGTATCCTTGACTCACCTTTTTCTTTGCCCCATACAATAAGAGTACTCTTGTACCCTCCTGTTACCAATTGTCTAGATCATTCAGGAATATCAGAGATGAGTAAATTCAATGCACAGTGGCATACATTTTGAGTATAATTGATGGCAACAAAGGTTTTGAATTCTTGGATGATGACTTCCCACTGAATGAGATTGAGTGGTGCATTTGATATAATAAATAAATTGATCACTCACCAAGTGGTCATTTTAGTTTGGCCAAAGTCCTCAGTGAGGTTATTGATAGCACTGCCTGCTGAATGTTGGATAGATCTTGAACTGGATATGAGTAAATGCAGTCAATTGCATTGAGCATATAACTATAACTCATGAGAAAGCAATTGACATTTACTCAATTGCTACAATGAGATCATCAATGGAAGTCTCTCACAGATATAGTTGGGAAGGTGCTTCAAGAGACTCATTAGCTGATACAGCCTGGCAGAGGAGAGACTCTGCAGTGGTCCAATGGATATTGGGCATTGTGTAATCTTCCAGGTATGAAACATCATAAAGGTGGATGCTGTGAAACTTCAGGGAAATCAACTTTCCACCAAGATTTTCAGCAACACTGTCTGCATTCACATGAGAGCCATGAGAGCCAAAACATCAGTATGTCTGGTCATGAGCAGGTATAAGAAACAGGATGGAGTGCTTGATGCAAATTCTTGGAGGGCTAAAATAGTGTTATTTCAATAATTTGATGCAGTTATGACACCTACAAGGTTGGAACAAGTGCATTTCCAAGAAAACCAACTTTTTTCAAATTATATGATCTGACATTGAAATAAAGACAAATTCCCATGTCTAATTGCCTAGAATAGCACAATAACTTGCATTACAAACTGATAAAATAGAAGTTACACTACCTTATGAGTCACTAGAGCATATGCCAACAGTGTACCCCCAATGCAATACTTCATCTGTAAGATATTTGTATCCAATGCAATATTTTGTCTGGGAGATATTCAGCACATGAAGTTAAATCATAAACAAGGAAAACATGTCCCACAGTCATTGTCATTCACTGTTATCAATGCAGAATAACTGATGTTGTGTGATCAGCATAGATTCAACATTACATCAATTATTCTAGTTTTCATATTACAATGTAGATAGCCTGTAGTCTCCAGGGTGATGTGTGTGATAACATGTGCAATGATGGTAATTGAGTGAAAGAGAGTATTGTAAGAACTGGTTGGACTTATAAACTGGAATGTGTTACAGTCACTTCCACACCCTTCCATCACTTCTGACACTTCCAACAACACTTAGAATTTTTGACACACTGGAAGCAATGCTCAGAACCCAGAACCTCAGAAGCACAACAGTTCAACTGGAACTTTGTATTTCATCATGCAAACCCTTTCATTCATACAGTACATCATGCTATGCATTCCAGACCCTTTCAGAACATTCATATGTCTTCCATGCATTACAAATGACCCTAAGATCATTTTTTGCCCTTACCCTACACATGTATCATCTTCCATTCTTCCACACCATGCCTTCTCTGCACCTAATCCTTATGATTCCCTCATGGACATCTAGATTATACTACAATAGATACGAACATATAGAGTAGTATATAAAGGACAGGAATGCAGCCACTGGAGGGCAGTCTTGTCCTCTTGGTGTTTTCCTCAGCATCTATTGCATTGACTCATCTTCCTTCCCTTGACTAGTGAAAGTGGCCTAGAGCCTTAAGTGGTTTTGAGTTGTATCATTAGGACAAGACTTTTCTTTTTCCTCTGCCCTGCTTTCAGGTCATGAAGTGCCAAAGGCCTTTTGAATAAGCACCTCAGTATGCTGACAGAACTCCTTCTGAAGTTCTGAAGGGATGTTGGTTGATGCTTACCATCCCTTAGTGTCTTCCCTGAGTTTTAGTAGCAGTTTCTTGACAAGGTCGAGCAGGCCTATCCCACAGAACAAGAAGTAGTGAAGTTTATTGAGGGAGCTGTAGCACAGGTTGCCCTTGGTACCCTTTATCATCCTTGCTCCTGCATAGGCTGGGAGTCAGACAGAGTAACCCTAGTTGACAGACATGACTGTAAGGAGGGGAAGTTATCAGATTATCACTCTACAATGCTAGAGCCATTGGGGAACATAGCACCACCATCCCCAGTCCCATCTTTCATCTATCCATACTCAAAAGGGCTGGAATCTCTTCTGACTGAAATACTTCACCTTTTTGTGCCTCAGGAGATACATAAGCATTTGGAAGGCTTTGACAGGCAAAGGGATGATAGACTTGCTATAGGAGCATCCCTCAGAAGGGAAGAAGTAAGAGAAAGGTACATGACTTCTGTCTCACAGTATAGGCAAAGACAATGCCGGAAGTACTATAAAGATTTTGACAGACAGTGAGTATATGATTGCATTGATTTACCCCAGAATTTCTCATACCTATGTACAAAGTGTCATCTGGAATCACTACAGCCCTACCCACTCTACTAGAGACTTTATGATATTATGTCTATGCAATTGAATCAGATTCTGGCTGATCCTGCCATTGATTGGACTAAAAAGGTTGATGCAATTTTAAACGAATTTAACCAGTTCCTCTGAATGTATCAACAGTTGGAGGGAAGGCACACTGCCACTAGAGGCTTGCTGGATCAGGCCACCTCATTCACACAAAATCAAGAATTCATATTGGAAGGCAGGTTCTCTTGAAAGATTGAAGTCTTTGCTGATCCTGGAGATTATGATGGAAGTCATGCCAAATTTGAGAAATAGTGGGCAAAGATTAAAGGATGGCTCAGAATTAACAGGAGAGCCATTCTGGAAGGATCTCATGATGTAGTTGTTGCAGTACTGTCACACCTCAAGGAGGCAAGAGCTGGAAAGTTTGCAGAGACCAAGCTAGCATTAGAAAATAACTATTAGTGGGATACATTGGTCTCAGATATCAAAGAACTTTTCAGATCCATGAACCAGATAGACTGGGCCCAGAATCAACTTTGGAAGTTGATCCAAGGGAGGATGGCCATGGATGACTACATCATTCACTAGAAGTCTCTTTACAGACAAGCAATATTAGTGACAGTCATGCCATTGAAATTTTAGAAAGAAATACTACATGGGACACCATTGCCCAGAAGGAATCCAGAAGGACAAAGTTGATGCATACCTGCAAGAAATTCATCGAGTGGGCACAGCCTGAGAGGCCCTCAACTTTATCATTGGATGGATGTTCCAATGCTTAGGAGAATCCTGAAATAAGGATCCAGATGCAATAGAAATTAGAGCTGCTATTTTCAATACCAGAAGAAAGAAAGTCTGCTACAATTGCAGCAAATGACACTTTTTTCCAGTGTTGAGAATCAAAAAAGAAAAGCTCACTGTGCAAGTGGGGTGGTGGGCAGCACAAGAATGATTGCTGACACTATCAGACATGAGCAACAGAGGTTCCTGCTGCTACTACATAAGAGAGTGACCCCCAAGCAAAGGCTGTGAGGGGCATGACATTTGATGAAATGAAAGTTTACTTTGCAGATGTTGCTACTGCAGAATCCAAGAAAAAATGAAGAGCTGTGTACATAAATAGTCTGGGTGTTGGCATAGTGTTATGTCTGACCTTAGCGAGGGCAGGCATAGAACCTTTGGGGCTTCAGACTTAACCATGGATGGGGATTACAATGTACAACGGATGCAATGTATCTGAGAGGGCCTTCCTACTAATGAGGTTCAGTGACAAGGGATGCTACTGAGTTAATGGTGGACAAGGAGTCTGCCTACTATTGAGGACAGATGACAAGGACTTTCCACTAAAGGGTGGTAGACAGAGAAGACCTCTAGGTGAGATCGACAATGGAAACCTACCACTTAAGGGTGGTTCACAGTGGTTACAAGCAAGAAGGTATTAAGGCTACCCTTGGGCCTGTATCATGAAATGGAAACATTGATGTATTCCAGTGGCAATGGTACAATGTAAAAGGTAAAAGGTAGATAAAGGTAAGACTAGACTAAAGGATACTGAATGACAATGTGGATTTATATATGCCTAAGAAGAAGGTTTAGGGCAGGCATAGAATGAGACAGAATGTGGTGGAAGGAATCACTGACAGAGCAAGTGGAATTGCATGGAATGCAATGGAAATGGATGAAGAGTCATGGTATCATAGTTAGCAATAAAAAGAAAGAAATGTCCAAGTTCGGACTTATACCTATGTATATGTAAGCATTAAGTGAAAAAGGGTCCGATCATAACAAACATAACATACAGCAAGGACTTCTATGTGTAACTGCTTCACTGTTTTTGAAGAAGAAACTGCAATGAATGATTCTGATAACTTATATCAGTCCATAGTGAGTGCAGTTGCTTCTGCTTCAGGAAGGTCCAGAACTGTGGAAACTTTGGAACCTGGAAGCTCAGAAGCTCAAAATCCTGGAACACTCAGAACAGCTGAAAGCAAAGTTGAAATTCTAGATGAAATTTGTGTCAGATCAGTTAAAGTATTGAAGGAGATCATCATGAAGATTCAGATTTCCTCAGCTGAAAAGCAGAATTTTATTACTGCAGAAGTGCTGCTAGACACTGGAACTAATGTAATCTTTGTGGATCAGAAGTGGGTGGAAGTGAACAGGATTCTAATGAAGCCACTCTGGAATCACATTCCTGTTGCAAGAACACATGTTAATGAAAGTTATTCAAAGGCTAATTACCTATTCTGGGATAAACCTTGTACTGAATGTTATAGTTTGAGAACAAGAAGTGTTTTCTAATTTCAGACTCAGATGAGCCTTATATACTGTTGATGTTCACTCACATAATTACCACCATATTAGCATGAGTATGCTACTTATCAACACTCTCCCTTGCTTAATATCTAGTATGGAAATGTTAGCATTTAGTATAGGAGGACATCTGCTCAGTCAGAAGATGACAAGTAGAATTTGATTCCAAGTTGTGAACTGAATCTCTTGAATTTGACTTATCCAAGATTCTTTGTGAACATATCTGCAGGGTTGTCATTCCCAGGGATAAAGAAAAGTTCAATCTCTTTTCTTACCATAAGTGCATCATGCACAAAGTGATACTTTATAGAGATATGTTTGGAATGTTTTTCAATGACAGGATTTTGTGCTATAAATAGTGATCCTTGATTGTCACCAGAAACTGAGGAAGGTTTCATATGACAGTCAAGTTTCTGCATTATTTGTCTGATCCAAATGATCTGATGAGTACATTTGCTTAAGGCAATATATTCTACTTCTGTTGAAGACAGTGCAGTTTCCTTTTGGAGGTGCGAGTTCCATAGGAATATTCTGTCTGCTAATTTCAGGAAGAATCCCATCTGTGAGTGTCTAGTGATGGGGTCTTGACCTCAATCAGAGTTGGTGAAGGCTGTTAATCCATTATCTGAATAACCTTTATATATGAGAGCATAGTCTCAGGTTTCAAGTAAATATCAGCAAATATATAATGCATGATCTAAATGTTCTTTTGATGGGTTTGCAGACATTCAAGTGAGTTGTGTCACTGCATATGATATGTCAGGACACATACCAATCATTAGATATAATAATGAGCCAATGACCATCTGGAAATAGAACTGTAATCCAAGATCTACAGGGGCTTTGAAACAACTCAGAACCACTAAAGGCTCTAGGTCACTCAAGGGCCAAGTAGAGAGGATTGAGATGGATGAGTCGACGACTTTGATGCTGAGGGAACACCAAGAGGACAAGACCGTCCTTTGGTGGATTTTATTCAAGCCTTTATATACTACATGTGTGTTTGTATCTATGGTGTACTAATCTAAGATGTTCATGTTGCATGTGCATGTATTTAATGTAGCTATGATGATATGGAAGCATGTAACAGCTTTGTACATGCCTGATGTGCGAGGGTGTGGAAGAATGGAAGATCATAGATGAATAGGTCTAAGGGTGTGGTAAAGGGTATGGGTCATGGGTAATACATAGAATGGTCTAGGAGAGTCTGGAATGCATGTGATGTCATACTTCATGCATGGGTAGGGTTGTGGAGTCATGCTTGGGGTTGGTACTTTTGTATGACTGCATATAGGCTACCTTCAATGTCATGAAGTCTAGCATTGCATGTAGGGTTTCTAGAGTAATGGTAATGCATGGGTGCAATGTGGGATGTTCATAGATCATAGATTAGATGATTGTAACAGGCTTCATTCTTCACTGGATAATAACTCTGTGGTGAAGATGTGGGAGTGGTATGGGCATTTGCCATTCTACATCTCTCAATCACCTTGTCAAGATAGTTTATTTGATCTAGATATATATCTTGACCTTCTCAATGTATGTTCATTTTTAGGATTTCGCAAGTATCTCCTAAGTCACAGAAATTCCATTTCTTTATGAATCCAGCTTTAACCTTGTCTACAAAGGTTTTATTTGGGCCACAGAAGAGGGCATCATATACATAGATAATCACTAGAATGATATCTTTTCCTTTGCAATAGATGAATAATCTGGTGTCTGTTTTACACCATGTAAAGCCTAGATCCTTCATGAACTTATCAAGGGCATGCCACCAGGCTAAGCCTGCCTGTATGAGTCCACATATTTCATGGAGAGGTTTTAGGACTTTGCCTTTTAGTTCAGATGGCATAAACCCTTCAGGAAACTTCATGTAGAGATCCTCTTCCAGTTTGCCACATAAATAGGCAGAATGTACATCTAAACTGGTAATATACCAATCTTCTAATGCTGAGAGGGTGAGCATACACTGCACAGTCTTGAAGCATACAACTGGAGAAAAGATGTTATCATAGTTCACACCTTCAACTTGTGTAAAGCCTTTTGCAACTAAGCAGGCATGTTTTTGACCATCTGATTTAACATCAAATACCCATCAATTCTTTAGAATAATTTGATTAGGGGGTCTATTGACTATTAGACATTATGGTCTTTAAGTATTTGAAGCTGATCTTTGCATGCTTCAATCCAGAGTTTTTGCTCACCTGGTGGGAGTCTTAGAATGTCTTTGTATGTCCATTCACAGTATATGTTATATGCAAAATCAGGTGAAATTGCTTTACTGCAAAGGTATGAAACCAATACATCTCCCCTTTCCTGGGTGAGATGCTCAACATCTTGTTCAGATGAAGTTGAAGATTGAGGGAATTCACCCAGAACCTGTAGTTGATCCTTGAAAGTAGAGGATTCACCCTTTTTTCATGCAGAAGCCTTATCCATGTCTTTCATGACATCATTATAGTCTTTCAATTGTTGGACTGGATGGTGTTTTTCACCAAGCACATTGTCAGGTCTCTTAGGTATGCATCATTCATGCTGAGATCTGTGGAGCAGGGATGGTGGTGTCAAAGAATGTGGTGCCAGCAGAGGTGTGACTGGATCTGATTCTGGAATAGAAGAGGGTGTTTGTGGTGAATGAGGAAGATGTGGAGGATGAGGAGTGTGTGTTGCATCAGACTCATCTGAAGAGTCAGAAGAATATTCTTCTGAGTCATGTGTATGTTTATTTCTTTTGTAACTTATCTGCTTGTGCAGTTTAGCAAGAGAGCACTTAGGAAATAGACTTTCATCGAAAATAGCATTTGCTGATGTAAATAAAGAGTTATTGGGCTTTATGAAAAGGAAATTGGTGATGCTACCAGCCACTATGCCAAGGTAGACCATTAATTGTGATTTAGGTTGCAATTTTCCTTGTCTAATCTTATCTGGGATGTGTACACATGCACCACAGTCAAAAACATGGAGGTGTTCAATGAAAGGCTTCTCCCCCTAAACTAGTTCATATGGTCTCCATTTATACTGATACATGATTGTATTAGGTGAGCAGTGATGCAACAATTGATAAGAAGCCCCTCAAGATTATTCTCCATACTGCAAGACCATGCACTCATGCAACTACTCCAGCTTCAGGTCCTATGGCAATGGTGATGGAAGCTGCATCACAAACAGCACCTCCTCAGGCTGGACCAGGCTTTTCTTATCCACCCAGCATGCCACCATACAGCTTCTATCATCCACCTGCTGTGTATGGCTGGCCACCATGGAGCCCAGGGACAGTACCAGGCTATCCAAATCTAAATCTCAATATGGGTAATAGTGGCCATCTTGGTGTTTCAAATCAGGACCCAGGTCAGTTATGAGCTACATTCCCATTTGATGGATCATCACACTCAACTTCGAACACCTCTCAAAGCTCAATGTCTTTGACTCATGACACAAATTCTGTAACTTCACTTCCATGCTCTCATCCTGATCTCAAAATGCCAGATATTGTAAGCTGGTTTGCATATCTTGATCAACACTGTGCAACAAAAGGGAAATCTACTGACCTTCAAGAACTTTGGGCCAATCTTGAAGGCCAAGGGTTTCTCTGACCTCTCGTTGCTCTCAGTTGACTATGTTACAGTTGAACAGCTGCAGAATTTGCTTGAGATCAAGATGGAAACTGTTATGATCAACCCCTTTTTCCTCTTATTGCTTACATATGCATGGGTATAAGTCCCAATTTGGATGTTCTTTTCTTTTCATCACTGACTACAATACCCTGACTCATCACCTGGTTTCAATTGCATTCCATGCAATTCCATTTGCTTCATCAGCAATTTTATCCTAACCTATATAAACTTGTCTTTCCAGTACTTGTATCTCTAAGCTAGACCTCCCCTTCATGTATCTCAATACACTGGGTCTTTGCTTCACTTCTAGTTCTTTATCTTAAGTCCCTCATCAGGAACCTCTTTGCTCTTTGAGACTTTATAGTGCTCTTGAGGCTATGCTGTTCTAAGGAAACCTCTTGTTCACCTCAGGGCATTAGACCTTCAAGGTAGTCCTCTCTTCAATGTTAGATCATTGAGATAGAACAAGCAGAAATCTTGTTCTTCCTAGAACCTTTTAAAGCTTCATTCTCATAGGATGCCTTGCCACGTTCTCCTTTGTTCTAGTTCTCCTAGACCTTCTTTAGGGGCTAAGCCTATCCCTATCTGGGATAGTCATAACAGGAACAGCTATTTTGATCAAGCAGTATGTCAAACATGATGTTGGGACAATACAGTCAGGAAGGTGGACCTTCCTGAAGGAATTTTAGTTATCTCTTTATGTTTGATACATCTGGAACAACCTAGTATCATTTTTTTTTGCATTTTTCCTTCAAATCCAAGCGAGGGAGATTGTTGCAGATGAAATCCTGAAGGGCAGTGAAATCCTGAAATTCCGAAATTATTGGACATCATCATATCAAAACCGGACCCATTGGGATATGTTCCATGGGCTTGTAGGAGTCGAACAGCCCTGATTTCAGTGAATTCTGGTCACCCATTGAGGAGCTATGGGCTGACTGATCCTGTGCCCATTTTATTACATAATTTTTGGCTGTGCTCAAGTTGCCTGAAAAGGACAGTGAGCGGTTTTCGAGGTGCCCATAACCTAGGTAGCGGGAATTAAGGTATCTAAGGTCCATGACACAGTGCTTACCAAATGGAGCCCACATCTGGTATTGTCGCAGAGTGTCAGAGCACAGTTCTCACAGTTTAGTGTCGGGGGCAGAATTATTTCAAGCTTGAATCTGCCGGCAGAGTGGCAGAACGGCAGTTGGCAAAATGGCAGATCGTGGCAAAAGTATTTTCGGTGTAGCCCCCAAATATTGGGTATCAACTAGTACTGTATGGTACTAACTCCTTTGGATGACAACAAAGCATTTACATCCCACTCTCCGTCAGCTGCTTTGTCCAATGCTGAGATATCTTCAACAAAACCCTTTGATGCAATCCCTCTGTCGACAAACTCAAGTTCATTCCAATCATACACTTGACCCTCCAACACCTCTTGTCCATCAAGTGCAAGTTGTGGGTCAATGGCATCACCTGCATGATGGCTGGTAAGAACACGGTCCATCTCTTTCTCATTGTCTAGCTTGTTAAATTCTTCAAGTAATTCCTCTTCTGTGATGGCCTCAGGACCTGCAAGTGTATTGTCATTCCATGACTCAGCTGCCAGTGGAGGAGTCCACGTGAAGTTCCTGGTCAGGTCCTCTGCAAGCTCCGTGTCAATTCCAAGTGTCGGTTGTGTATGCATGTGGCTGTGCTTGCGGTGGGTCGATTTTCCTGCTGCACAGTCCTTCTTGTACAAATGGTGTGAGCAACTTGAGTGAAGTTTGCTAAGTGCCTCGAATGTTTCAACAGTAAGATTGCAATGCTTCCCGGATTGTGTGCCACCAAGCCCAGAGAAGTACCGTTCAACATCAGCAGCATGGGGGACAATGGAGTGAATTATAACAGCTAGCGCTTTCAGTGGGCACTGTTCCGCAGAGATAGGCTGATTCTCCCACCAATCAAGGGCATTTGCCTGGCCGCCTGTATAAATCCCAGAGCATTTGACCTACTGCCGGCAGTTGCCACCCCGGCAATTGCCACCGGCGAAACCGGCAGCGCTCTGCCAACAACACTATTCTCACTGTCAGCGTGAGCCAAGGCACCGCTCTCCCTGTCGAGTTTGTCACGCACTTAATCAACTGGTCGTCGAGAAGGTGGAGATAAGACGCAAGTTGAGAACAATGCTCAGCGTCGCCGTTGTGCACAACTCTACAAGTCCCAGGGTACGTTCCGAACAAAGGATGGATGCCTCGACGCTGAATTCTCTGCTCTCAGGAGTGCGCACAGATCATGTTAGAGAATTGTTAGAACCCAGTGTTGTTTTGAACTTACTTTCGATTGACGTATTGCCTGTCAACACCCGGGTGTCTACCGACCAAGCAGCTAAATCTTCCGATTGTCCCACTCTCACCGGGACTATGTTAGATCGGAGTTCGTCAGCAGGGCCAACGATCCATGGAAGCCCGAAGAACCCCTGCATACACTGGTGTCACGCCAGGAGCACTCCATGTCGTGAACCATTTGTCCAAATGTTCATGGACGCCCAAGCGCTCCTTCCCAACTAAAATAGAAGTTCTGCCGAGTTCGTCGTCATGTTTGATTATACACCCGTTCATCATTCTTCGTTACAGATGATAGGTGAGTGGACACTGTTCCCGCAATGGCAATAATTACCACTTGGAGCTGCACCCGTGTTACAGAATAAGCGGGTGACAACGGCAGGTTTTTTAATGGGCAGGTGATTTTGCCTGCTGGCCGGACTTCATTCTCTCCTTGCCTCGCAGATCCACTACAATGTACATCCGTTTTTCTCCTCTCCTCATCCCTGCCGTTGTTGCAGTTGTTACCGCCAGTCAACTTGAAGATCGTTCAGAACATTGCCAGGACTACCCTGGCTCAATTCCCATGTGCTGTAACACTCCCCTTCCCGAGGGTGCATCAGTTCATACACCAAAAGTGAGATTCGCCCGTCCGTAACTTGATACATGCCAGCCGACAACATTGCATGCAGGACATCATGGCGCACTGCCTTCCTACCAGCTTAACGCGTCACAAAAAGTGCTTTTCCAAAGACCTTCCCGAACTCCTGTGCTGCATAAAAGTGAGTAATAACCGCGCAACTCAGGTGCAATAGAGCGACAATGATGCTCCATCACCACCAGGACATCTTCGGAACGCCGAGCTGCGTACCCTTTCACACGGCTCATCGTCCGAGTCCGAAGCCTTCCAAGAGTTCACCAGACTATTGCCTGGGCTACGCCGCCTCAGTTCCCATGTGTTGTCCGCCTCCTTATCGACTATACTCAGTCCAGGCTTTATTAGCTCCCATAGTGAGATTCGCAGGTCCTTCATAACTCGTATATTCCAACAACAGTACATGCAGAAGGTCTCGGGCTGCTATCCTCCGGTCATCCAGGACCTGGAGCTAGTGTGCATATTCAGTCTTGATCACTTCCTCCAATGTTGCAAAAGTGTGAGTGATAACAGTGGAAGTGAGACAGGGTGACATTAATTCCCCCTCACCATCAGACTGGCCCCGAAACAACACTCTGTGTACCTTTTCATGCGGGTGATCCTTATATTCCAGTCTGAGCACCCTCCAAGCATGGCCCCTTCAAAGTCTTTCCAGGGTTCATAGCACACATATTTTGAGATGGAAGGCAGCCTTTCTGGAGGAGAAAATATATACTATTATATTTGACCAGTTGGCGCTGGTACATACATGCATGATTGAAAAACATACAGACTCTGGACTCCTTGACACCACTTAGATGACAGGAAATATCCAAAAGGTATCAGAAACACTTGTCAGACAACTGAAGTTCATTGTTAATGAAAAAAGCTGATGAAGAATAGTCATCAAAATGCTGTCGGAGAATGAACAACAACCAGGTTCTGATCAACAAGGCATTAAGTGAGAAAGCCTTATATGCAAACCCTGCCATCATCTGACAAATCCAAATATTTCCTAATATTCAAGGGACTAATGTCACCATAAATTAAGCCCAATCTAGCTGGTGGGGACAATCTGGAAAGCATACCCAGAGCCTTGACACTCATGGCCCTGGTATACCAAATCTGGTCTGCTCAGTTCAAAAATGCACTACCAACTGTAGCCAAAGGTACACCACCAAAAAAAGCAGATTTACAGTTAAGGGCATCATCACTGGACTAGTGTACTTGAAGAAGAAATCACTATGCATGTTCTGCATGGCTATACCCATGAACTGGGCCTATGCCCAAGCCCATACCCACCAGGCTCATAGATGAAAGTTTCCTGCTAGAAAATCTAGCCACTGCTCCATTCTATAAAATACTAACACCATATGGCCTCCACCCTGCTCCAACATTACTCTAAAGTTCTGGACTACACTATGCATTCTCTTATTTCTGCCATAGGATGCCCAGTGTTAGTGCAGTGCATATGATTGTATCTTCATCTACCCTGTCCTTATATCTAACTACATCGTGCTCCCTCAGTCATTCTTCCAACTCCCTAGACAGCAGCTGACATGAGCTTTACCTCACTTTACTCATGTATGCAGTCTGGGAAAGTCCTGCCCTCTGCCAGTTCAGTTATGAGTCCTGCTAGTAGACACTAGGCCCTCCATTTTACCCTCAAAATGAACTTCCTTTATTTCAAACAATGCCAGTGTGAAAATTTGACCCAAAAACATCTATCCCTTCAGCCCTGCAATGCCACAAATCTCACTGAACTCAATTCCTGAGATTGATAGGTACTGCCTCTCAGAATGGTCTAGAGTAGAGGGTTCAAATTGAACATGGCAAGATGTTCACTGAGGATGAAGTTCAAGGGTTTGAGGGTGACTGAGGGTCAACTTAGCAATCTGTGTCACTAAGGTTCGAGGGGTGCTCATCAAACAGTGCTGCCTTAAAGTGTAATGAAGTATTATAGAGTGAGAGGAATGATGGTTCAGAGGGGTGGGCTAAGACCATGTATTTGAAAGAAGGTCTAGCTTAGGAGATACATAATGAGACAAGTATTGTATATATAGGCATATGGCGAGTTCAGTCCTTCCTGTTTGGGGGCAAACTTTGGGTTTGCAACTGACTGATGGAGGTTTTTGTCTTTGAGCCAAACTTCATCTCCTTTGAAGAACAGGGTAAATTTATGTTTGTTTCTTGACACCATGACTTGGCATGCAAGCTCATGGGCAGCCAGAGCTTCATTCTTCATCATGGAGAGAAATTTCAAATGAAGGTCAATAGCAGGGAGACTGGAGTTAGGGAGAATTGTTGATAGGATATAGGGTTCATAGCCCATCATGAGATAAAATGGTGACTTGCCAGTGATGGAGTGGGGGCAGTGATTGTGTGCCAATTCAGTGTGGGTAATCCAGTCTGATGAGAGACCAGAATTTGTGCCACAGAAAATCCAAACTTCCTGGTCAACACATTCAATCTCACCATCGAATTTGGGATGATGAGCAGTGGACAATGATAGATTGTAGTTTAAAACTCATTAGCAAAGGAGGAGGCAAACTGCAGGCCTTGACTGGAGATAATTTTGTTATAAAGATTCAAATTGGAGGAAAACTTTGTGGTAAAAGAGAGTTGCTATGCCCTGGGCAGTGATATATTTCTTGGTGGGGCAGAGAATTATCCCCTCAGAAATCCCATGGTCAACCATGACAAACAGGGAATTGAAGCTGAAGGAACAGGGGAAATCCACGATGAGATCACATGAGATCTGCTGGATCAGGTGGATGCACAAGGATTTGATTGGCATGAGCAGGGGAATGGTGGGGTGAGTGTTTACCTTGTTCTGCTGGCAAACAATGCAGCCTTCAACATACTTTCTAATGAATTGGGCAAATTCTGGCCACCAAAGTTCAGTGGAGACAAGCTGACAGGTTTTCAAGTAGCTGGAATGTCCAGCAGTCTCATGATCATGGCAGCAGGTGAGGACCTCATGCCTGAGGTCATCTCTGGGGGGAATATGGATGTATCCTTTGTAGGAGAGGACTCCATCAGTGTAGAACTGGTCAGAGAGATGGGAGCAGATATCTCTTCTTGTAATTCTTGGAGAGCTTGAAGGAATAGGGGGTTGAAGGACAAGGACAAGGAGAGCTTTCCTGCTAGAGAGGAATCAATGAGGTTAATGAAGAGAGATTCAGCAAGCAGGGTTATTCCTGCATTGTTATCTTCCTCCACAATGAGATTTGGGTGACAGAAGAGCACTTTGAAGGCAGTAAGCTGGGAGCCAGAAATGTGAACCATTTTTAGGTTGAAGTCAGTGAGGTTGAGGAGCCAGCGGGCTTGCTAATGGTTCAAGTTCTGGGGCTAACAGAAGTACATCAGGTTTTTGTAATCTGTGAACACTTGGATGAGAAAGGGGGAGCCTGAAAGGTAGTGCCTCCAGGCTTGCAAGGCTCAGATAATCATGGGAAGTTTGTGATCATAAATGTCATAGTTTCTTTTGGCAGGGAAGAATAACTGCAACAGGTAGGAGGAGGGGTGCCAGTCTCCATTGATGTTGGTCTGAAGGAGGATTGCCCCAGTGACAAACTTCAACACATCAGCCATGATGGCAAAAGGTTGGATGGTGTCAGGGGGGTGGAGAACTGGTTTCAAAACGAAGAGTGCCTTCAACTCATTGAAGGACTTCTGACATGTGGAAGTCCAACTCCATGCAAGGTTTTTCTTAGTGAGGTCAATAAGTGGTCATGTGACAGAGAAGTAGTTGGGAATGAATCGCTAGTAGAAATTGACAAATGCAAGGAAAGACTAGACATCTTTGACTTTTGCAGAGGTGGGCCAGAAGGCAATCCCATCGAGTTTGACAGGATCCATGGTGATCTGTCTGGGTTTAAAAATCATCCCAAGGTACTGAACGTGCACTTCTTGAGTTTTAGGTGCAGGTTGAGCCTGCATTCTCTGGAGGATGCATTTGGTCCTTTCTTCATGGAGCTCAGGATCAGAGAAGAAGAAGATGATGATGATGATGAGGTTGTCCATGTAGATGATGAGCCATCCTTTGGCAATCATGTCTCTAAACAAATCATTCATGAATCATTGAAACATGGCAGGGGAGTTCATGAGTCTGAAGAACATGACAAGCGGTTTGAACAGTCCTTTGTGTATGATAAAAGCAGCCATTTGTCACCATTCTTAATTCTGATGTTGTTGTATTTCCAACAAATGTCAAACTTCATGAACACCTTGGCATCTTTCTGTTTGATGACAAGATCAGAAATTAGGGAAAGGGGGTACACATTCCAAATCATATGCTTGTTCAGGTAGCAATAATCTTGACAAGGGTGGAATTTGCTACATGATGGAGGTCAGTGAATTTCTCCATGACTGTAATGAGTTCAGATTCTTTGTCTGTCTGAAGAGCCTCTTGTCATGGACTTGATGAACCATAGTCTCTTTAGGAGTGGTGGTGGAGTAGAATTTGTCATGCCATTTAAGGTCAGCATCATGGGTCTGGTACAAGTCTTTCGATTCATTGAGGGATTTAGAGATTGTATAGACCAGTCAATGAGGGGGTTGACTGCCTTAAGCCAAGGCAATCTGAAAATGACATTCTGTCATTTACAATCCATGACATAGAAAAGAATCTTTTTGGCAATCCCTTCAATGTTGACAAAGAGCATCATAGAGAAAGACACCTTGCCTTTCTTACTTGACAACATGTCAAGGTTGCAGACTTGAAACAGTTTCTCAAGCCAGGTGATTGGAAGTCTGTTCTTTTGAATGAAATCCCAGTCAATACAGTTGATGTCTGCAGCACTGTCAATCAGAGTGCAAGTTTTGACAGTTTTGAGTGTGTGTAAGGATATGATGAGTTCAACAGGGATCTGCATAGATTTCATCATATGAGGTACAGTTACAGGAGCACACACTGGATAGAAGGTGGCAGACATTGAGGCTGTCCTCTGTTCTAAAAATCCTCAGTGTAAAAGCCAGTTGTTCTTTTGACTAATTTTTTTGTCACCTTTCTCACATTCTTTTAACATGGGAAGATCCTTGGGGTCCTTCTTCATTGTCTTCTTGACGGAAGGTTTCTGGAAATTCTCAAAGGTGGCAGTGCAGTTCTGCACCAAGAGTCTGGGTTTCTGGCATTTAAAACAAACCATTATTCAGGAGTTAGCTTCTGGGGGTGAGGGATGGAGACAGTGTTGATGTCCATAGCATTGGGATCTTGAGATGGTTTTGATGACAAGGGGGTGGCATAGGTGTAGCAAAGGTTCATCCTTCCCTTGCAAGCTTGGGCAATGGAAATCGCTCTCTTCTACTGTTTCTGGAAGGAGATTGCAGGTTTGTACCATTGTTCAATGGTTTCAAAGACATCCTCCATAGAGAGAATTCAGGTGCTAAGGGGCATTGCAATGGCCAGCTAGTAAAATGAAATAAGATGGTGTCTGTGGCCAAAAGTCTTACAGCCTGGGCATAAAAGTCTACAATGGATGGGGTCCACCATCCTTTCTTGTCCTTGGCCATGTGGGTAGACAATAACCATGCTAGTGCATCAGCCACTTGAAGTCATCCTCTCTGATGAAAGATTTTTTAAACTTATCAACAAAGTCAGACCATTCTGTGAAGCTTTTATCATTGATGGCCTTTTTCCTAAAGGTCTTTTCCCAGACTCAGGCAGACCTGAGTATCATATATGATAGGGCAAAGGTGCTTTCTTGTCATCATTGTGGTAGATGCCAGAGTTGACTAGAAGGTAAGATGAAACAACATCCAGCCATTCTTTAGAGTTGGTGATATTGCCATCAAAGGGTGTTGAGGGATCGAGCTTAAGCTTTGTGGGCTTGAAAGAAGACATATATAGATTCAATGACTTTCCAAGGTATGGGTGGATCTAGAGATTTTTCAAGAAAGAAAACTCTCCCAGATTGTGGCAGAAGTGTTGGAAAGGGAGGAGTTGGCAACTGGAAAATGACTGCAGAGTGAGAGAGATGATGTGCTAGGTTATCCTCCTTGGTGGGTAGATATAGATCATCATCAGAGGAGAAGGTCTGAGCATGTAGAGGCAACTCAGAGTCTGAGAGGTCATTGGATTAAAAGCGCCAATGAGTGTCAATGGGGGGAAATCTGGATGGAATGGTGGCTTACCAGGTGGTATCTGATGAGAGAAACTAGAACTTTTATTACACTTGCCTTGGGTAGAGGATGAGCATAGCCCCCAAGAGGTTCTATGGTACTAAGAACAAGGGAGAGTGGGACAAGCAACTCTACATGGATGAAGGACAAGGGTTTGAGATGAACAAAGTGTTATTCTTGCTATATTTCAATGATTGAACATCAAAGAGAGCTGAGGACTCAGTGATCTAATGTCACTGAGGAACAAGGGTTCACTGAACAGCATAGCCTCAAAAGAACTATGAAGTCTTAGGGAGTTCAAGGATTCCTGGTGAGAGACTAGGAGTGAGGCTAAGATCCAGTGTATTGAGGTACATGAAGGGGAGGTCTAGCTTGGAAAATACATAGTGAGATGAGTACAGTATATATAGATATATGGGAAGTTTAGGGTAGACTAGGAAGGAGTTGCTGACTGAGAAAATGGAATCTCATGAAATGCGATGAAAACAGATGAGGAGTCGTGGAATTGTAGTCAGTGATGAAAGGAAAAGAACATCCAAGTTGGAACATATACCCATGCATCTGTAAGAGATAAGTGATTAGAGGGAAAAAGAGACTGATTACAACACAAACAAGCTTTTTCAGTCAAGCAACCTGTTAGCCAACAATCTCCATGGCCAGTACAATGCTGGGCATATCATCATACAACAGTGCAAGGGCATGAAGATCAGGTTGCATGGCAAAACCACTCCTGGTATGTTCTATTTTATTCACTTCCATTGGATAACTCATTTCCAATTTGCCATCTGTGCTCAAGACCCCATCTCAGTTTTGCAACTCATTCATATGCAACTTGGCACTGATTTACATGATGTTGCCCTAGAGTTAGCATTGCAGGGAATTTCTTTCAGCACAAGAGTAACATTTAATGAGTGGCCAACTTCCCTCTCTCTTGATATGCCTCATGGCCACAGTTTCTCTCATACCAACATTGACTCTGCCCCTCTGACTACAACACTTACCTCAGCTGAAGGGATCATCTACTTTGTCATGGTTATGCCAGAGCTACCCTGATGAAAGGTAACATCATTGCACACTTAGTGTGTGAATTCCTTGATGACCACACCAATATCATTTTTGGTGATGGTCCATCAAAAGACATCATCAAGTATGGTGTATCCACCAAGATTGGGTCTGAGTATATGTGAAGTGATGAGCTAGATTCCAATAATGAGCTGGTCATATGTGGAGTCTACAAACTTTCTTTCAGTTAGTATCAGCATAATATTCCTGTAATTTGCCTGAACTTCTCTCTAGATCATCATGAGTTGCAAGGTCAACAGACAGCAGACATCTCATGGTGGCCAAAGCAGTCGACATGGGAAGGGTGTGGCCTTGATGTTGGATACTGGTCTGCAGATGCCAAATATTGCTTCCAGATGTATTTGAAGTCCATTTGCAATCACAGGGATGGTGGTCATGCTCTCTGTTTCTTCCCAATGGAGTGGAAAAATAAGCTGAAATTTCACAAAGTTCCCAGCATTGTAGCTCATGCAAGGAATAAATGCCTCATAGATAATTTGTGCAGAAATTTGTAGTTCTTCTGTTGTAAAATCATCCAGTGTATCCCACAGCAATGAACCTTGAGACCTGTGTGATGTTCCAAACTCAGATTAGGTGCACTATTACAACAGAGATTGCCTTGGCAATATCTCCCATACTGTTTTATTTGACAAAAGCAAATCTTCAACACCATCTTGTAATGTAACACACCAAACATTAATTCCAGATGTTTTATCATCTCTGATTGGCTAGTGGGTGTATAGTTGTAATCAGAATGGGTGCTGTACCTGGACCAGCCTAAATGCAGCACAAAGTGTGGGTTTTGACCTCAGTTAAGAACATTCCAATTTTTATGTGCCAGTGAATCACATTACTGAGAGTGACCAGCCAAGTGTCATAAGTACAATAACAATAATTAGGGTAATATTTTATACTGCTGTCCTACACAGGAAAGATATCCCAATTCTCAGAGTTGAGCTCCGGAAGGATATCTTTCAACATCTAATGCCATGAGTTCAGAAGAATTTGACACCAACTTCACTAGAATCCCATGGTCAGATACTATGGAAATCAATACAGCCCACTCTGATCCCTTAGGTCAACATAGTCATCAGCACTATTGTCAACAAGAAGGTACCACCAGCTCAAGTTCTGAACAAGTAAGCATTCATCAGAATGGTCATAGACTCTTATCTACACATTGAGTCATAGGAATGGACATGCTTGAGTATATGCTTTCAGAAAGTGAACCATTCCCACAGACTATGGAAGGAACTGCAACAATCCAGAGTGGAGTTAACCAAAATTTCTGATTGATACACTAAACTAGAGGTGCAGAATTCCATAGTAATAAAGCACATATAATGTTTGGTGTGTGTTTAGGTGTTGAACAAGAATCCAGAGTGTTACGATCGGACTCTTTTGTTCCTGCTTACATACGCATGGGTGCTAGTCCCAATCAGGACGTTCATTTCTTTTCACCGCTGACTACGATACCTTTACTCATCGTCCGATTTCCATCGCACTCTACGCGATTCCATTTGCTTTGTCAGTGATTCCACCCTAACCTATATAAACCCGTCTCTGTGTACTCGTATCTCTAAGCTAGACCTCCCTTCGTGTACCTCAATACATTGGGGTCTTTGCCTCATCCTTCCTAGTCCCTCGCCGGGAATACCTCTGCTCTTTGAGACTTCATAGCGCTCCTGAAGCTACGCTGTTCTAAGGGAATCTCTTGTTCACCTCGAGACTATCGATCTCTGAGGAAGACCTCTCTTCGATGATCGATCGTTGAGATAGGACAAGCAGCACGTCTTGTTCACCTAGAACCTTGAACCTCATCCTCGTAGAACGCCCAGCCGCGTTCTCCTTCGTCTAGAGAGACCCGCCTCGAAGGGCTACGCCTATCTTCACCAAAGGTAGTCGTAACACAGAGCAGGCACAAGCACAACAGCATAAAAGTATGGAGAAACTTCAAAGGAACTTTAGCAATTGGATCAGTGAAAATCAGCAAGCCATGAAGTTGATCTGTGATCAGAAATTCCATATACAGGTAGGCATTGACCATATGATAACCACTGGAGACAGGGTCTAACCTCATGAATACAGCTCATTAGATGCAAGCAAAGGAGGTTGATGAATTGAAACAGCAGCTGGAGATTGAAAGACAAAAATACACAGATATGCTCATCAGTGAGAGGGAAAGCATGATGGTATGTGTGGTGTTATTCAAAAAGGGATGAGACTCTTTATTTTTGAATAGATACAAAAGGAAAATGAGTTGGCTGCAATTGTGAAAGCATGTGAGTGTCATGACAAGGTAAGAAACAACATGAGTGGTTACCATTGCATCAAGAAATAAACTTCACAGGAACAGATAGAGCTGCAGCAATGGAAACCTGTGTTTTCAGTCCAGGAATCTAATGAGGAAAACGCACAGCTACCCTCTCCAGATAGGGACTGGAATGACATGTCATGAATCAAGCAGTAATCAATGCTGACACAGGAAAGGAAAAGGGAAAGCTAGGGTTTTGAAAAGAATCACAGTGGTTAGCCAGCTCATAGTAATTTGTATTCTGTATGGAGATGACTCTAATGACTCTCCTGAAGAAGAACAAGAACAAAAGATAAAGTCAGATAAGGGAAAGAATTCTAAGGACCCAATGTAGGGAAGGTTGAAAGCTATGATGAATCAGTTTCTCAACAAATGTGGCCTTTGGAGGTGCTTCCATTCAAAGCATATACTCTGGTGCACAAAAATCAAAGAAGGATCAAGATTTAAAAGTAGAAAAAAAAATGATGAGCTCTGGCCTGAGCATGTATGACAACAGTTAGATCACCAGGAAAAATACTCACAAAGAATCACAGGCATATGTTCAAGATATTTTCAAAAACATATATATGGTCAAACAAGACACAGACTTTGAGATTTTAGTATCAGCCTTCACAGCTGAAGTTGAAGAATTCATGGTGAATGGCATGGGGCACAGTCATGATTACCCATGGTGGAATATGAGGGCCCATCCATCTTTGACGTGGAATCAAGCAGTAGTCAAGATTCTTGCTGACCAAGTTATCAAAGGGCTTTAAGAGAAGTGACTGTCACTGTTCTCTAACAAGTCAAGAAAGTACTGGGAGGCTATTATTCATGATATTTTTGTTCATACCAAAGGTGAATGGGCTTGAGCACAGCCATGTATAATGAAATCAGGACATGTCATGGATGCCAATGAGTTGAAATAACACAAATCTATGTTTATTGGTAGGTGGTTGAAAAGGGCAAGGGTGCAAGAAAGGAGAATCAAGGTAAGATGCAAATTAATGCTATATCATAGTGCCTAATGGCATCACCAAAAATATGAATGCTGTCTTCCAATTGCCCATGGTGTCACAGAGTTGGAAGGAGAGAATGATGAGAATGACACCAAGATCTGGAAGTGGCTGGAGGACTAAGAAGACTCAGTCTAGATGGAACAAGCTCTGATGAAAGCAGAATGGAGAATGAAATTGAGGATGTGTACCACACAAGTGTTATGCCCTGGAGAATGGACCTGGACTCGAAGTTAATGATCATCAATGAACAGCATCTAATTGATATAGCCATTTTCATTCAAGAGGATTGAAGGCAGCAAGAAGAATATGAGGATCTGGGAATTCAAAGAACTCACATTCTGTGATGGCTGGGCTGCTGCAGATGTTCTAGAACAAGCAGTGGCTGGAGACACAACCATCAAAGTTTCAGAAAGAGATGTTCACCAGAAAATACAAGTGATACAGTATCCTTTACTACAATTATCCTCATATATAAAATGTACAGCAGGAATCAGTGATCAGAGAATTAACAAGGAAATGAATATGGGTTTAACTAGTACTTGTCATGGAGATGATACAAGTAATAAACTACACAGAACAATGATGTTGGGCCAGGGGAATTTAATTCTGATGCAGCTGCAAAAAAGAACAGAGACCAAGTGAACAGTGGCCATTGGATATTGCTTGAAGATATCAAATGGTGGTTGAGGAAGCATATACATGAACTAAATCAGAGGCATCAGGGAGGAGGCATGACTACATTGTGTCCCCCATGAAAGATGCTGCCTGCAGGAACAATGCTCACAGTCAACCACAGGCATTGGTGGAAGTGGGGCTTCCTGGTGTTGAACATCAGTGGATGCCTACAGTAAACCATGGAAACCAATGAAAGGAAACTCCCTGATGTTGAACACTGGAAAGGAGGCATAGCAATGTTGTGATTACTATTGCATTGCTGGAAAGCAGGGTGGCAACATGTTGATCACCATGAAAGATGCTGTCTGCAGTAAACCATGGGCATAGGTGAAGGAAAACTCCCTGGTGTCAAACACAGGGGAGGAAGGTTGTGATTACTGCTATGCCATTGGAAAGTAGGATGGAAATGCAATGGTCACCATAAAAGATGATGCCCATGGTAAACTATGGGCATTAATGGAAGGAAATTCCCTGATGTTGAACACTGCGGAGGGGCAATGTCATGATTACTACCAGGTTGTTGGAAAGCAGAATGGCAACATGGTGGCCACCATAGAAGATGCTGTCTGCAGTAAATGGCAGGCAGTGAGAGATAATGCACACAGTCAACCACAGGCATTGATGAATGAAAGCTCCCTGATGTTGAACATGGGGATTGCAACATTGTAATTACTGCTGTATTGCTAGGCAGGATGGCAATGTGGTGCTCACCATGAAAGATGCTGCCCACAGTAAACCATGGAGTGAAACTCTCCAACATTGAAGGACTTGAAGCCAGTATGAACAGAAAGCACTGTGCTAATGAACTACAATTAGCTCATCAAAGCTGACCAATAATGGCCATATTGAATGAATAACAAACTTTGGTCGTAACCATGACCTCCCTTCCCAATGTTAACACCAGGAAGTTCCACCTTCACTGATGCCTGTGATTTACTGTGGGCATTGTCTCTCACTGCCTGCAGTTTACTGCAGAGAGCATCTTCCATGGTGACCACTGCATCACCATTCCACCTCCCAGTAATATGATGGTAACCACAATGTTGCCATGCCTATGTTTAATACCAGGGAGCTTCCCTCCATAGATGCCTGTGGTTTACTGTGTGCATTATCTCTTGCTGCCTGTGATTTACTGTGGACACCAACTTCCATGGTAACCACCACACTGCCATCCTACTTCCCAGTGACATAGCAGTAATCACAATCTAACCATGACTATGCTCAATACCAGGGAGTTTTTCTCTACTAATATCTGTGGTTGACTGTGGAAATCATCCTTTGCTCTCTGCAGTCAGACAACATGTTACATGCTAGAAACACTTTCTCAGGTGGTGACCATGATCCTGTGATACTTGTTGAACATGGGAACAGGCTCCATACTCCACATTCCCTCTCCTTTATTTATTTCATGCAGCATCTGACAATCTCTGCTTGGCATTTCTCTTCATAACAGCATCAAGGTTGAATTTTAATCCTTGCTGCTCATTGATGTCCCATCACCAATCTCATGGTTGGTTTTGAAAACCACCTTGGCATTCTGTCTCCATATATTTGTACATTATTCTACAAGTTTGTCCTATGGCAACTGTCCTGTATGATTTCTCAATACATTTCCTATAAACAAGGTTCATCCTACAGCAACTCTTCTGCATTATCTCTCAATACATTACCCCTACAAGGTTCACTCTCTATGACAACTATCTATTTAGTGTTGTGTCTCAATATGTTCACAAATAGATACCCTCTGAATAGCAAGATGTGAAACAGGCTCATGAGCTCACTCTTATCCAAACACCTACATGTATGCAGCCAGAGTGTCTCGGCTTGCAGGAAAGCTTGCATCCATGGTGCACAGTATGCCTACAAAGCACTTAGTTTACAATCAAGCAGGGTGAGTGCCTATCACCTACAGTTATATCAGACTTTAATGGCAAGGACATATTGAAAACCAGGCTTCTGGCAGATGATATATTCTTGTCATCTGACATTGAGAATACTGGCTGGCCATATGTTTCATTCTTGACAATAACCTGAATATCTTCTATCTCAGCACACTCTGCACAGTCCAAGAGATCTGGCAAGAGAACATGGTGACTGTTTAAAGTGCATAATTGAACTGTGATACTCTGCAGCAGATGTGATAGATGGACAAGACAAAACCACTTCTTTAAGACTTCTGAGAGGCCTTCCAGTGCCGCAAGGAAATCCAATGAAACATAGGATTGTGTGCATAACCTCTTTGGAGACTGGGCCATGTTGTGGAAAAAGCTGGATATAATATATGGCTTGCAGATTTGATGCTTCTGATGACACTAGCCAGAGTAGAGATCAGAAACTCAGTTGTGACTTCAAAATTGTTGAGTTGTGAGAGCATTAATAATTTAAGCCTTTTACTTCAATCATCTGCTGTCCAGCTATGGCCAGTGAGTATAAGGAGCTGGAGAGGGGCACTGCACAAGCTAGCACAAGGAATATCAGGCTAATGTTTTTAAGTTATTTCCAAATGGGATGTCAAATGGTTAAATGTCAGTATTTTTCTTGGGTATGACCTGCCATAATAATGTAAGCTCCCACAACCTGATTTAATGATGGACTCTAGGTACAAGATCAAAGTGGAGGATAATTTTGGAGGGCCTCTGTAGAGACTAAAGTGTACTTTGTGCACCAGTTCCAGTTCCCACAGAAAACAGAAGAAGATGGTCAGAGTATGGAATTCACAGTTGCCTGTGAATCATGATTCTGAATACCAGATGGTACTTGATAGTTTTAACAAATCTGTACATCTCCATACCAGGGGCAATTTGCAATCCTTGTTCTTGAATGTCCTTCAGTCTCTGTTTATAGTTTCCCTAAATCCTGATTTTTCCAGATACTCTTTTCCAGTGATTCTGAAGAATCAATAACATGTCTGTGATAACAACAAAATTGACTCCAGGTTAAATCTATTGGTAATGAAAAGGAGCAACTCAGTCAGCAAGCTTCAGACAAAGCAAGTATTGGTGCCAGGCAGTTGTACATTCACAGCCAATAATGACTTGTATCTGTGAAGCTGCTATAAAACAATTAATGTATGTATTTGATAGGATTTGATATCTCTACCCATGGTTTTCCCTGTCATTCTACAGCTGTCCTTTTGGCAGGGGAACTCATTAGATCACTAGTTTTCTCCTTGATCTTGTGTTTTCTGAGCAAGATAGATCCACTTGATTTGAGTGCAAGGGCAACTTCTTTGTTGATGGGTTGCCCTGCTCTATTGCTGGGTCCTCAAACTTGTGCTTCTTTGGCTGGATAGGCAAGGGTGGCAATGTTGCCTGACACACAACATTGGGGAATAGATCAGGCAAAGACCAAGAATGAAAATCTGGAGTATATATGACAAGTCCAATCCCATGGAAATGACATGCAGGACATGCCAGACAAGGTGTTTTGTTCATGTGCAAGAGTGGTTTTCTTTTCCAGAAGTTGAAGTACAGTTGTGTTAGGTTCCTGCAAAGTCTTCTTCTTGCTAGCTAAAATGGTGAGTGGAACCCATGGCTGCCAGGACTTGAGCATTGACTCTAAAGCAGAAAAAGACACTATAACACTTTCTGTAAGAATGATACCAGGTGGATGACTGAGAATATTTCCCATTAACAAGTCAGCATTGAGGAGAAGGGCATGTTCTAAGCTACTCCTCCATGGCCTGCAATAAGCTTAAGTAGCTAGAGCTTTGTAGGTAGCCAGTGCAATTGTGTGGACAATATATTTGGTATGACAATATAGATCATTGCCATCCACAAGTCTATAGTTGTCTTTCAGAGGTTGTGATTTGGTCATTGCTTGCTCAGCCAGCTCAATAACACAGATGACGACAGTCTCCAGATTACAACTTGGTCATTTCCCTGTTCAATAACACTTGATGGTGATGACAGTCTCTAGGGTTATAATTTAGTGATAACCCACTCAATGAAGGTGCTGCATCAGCATGTGATTGCTTATTGTATCAGTGAGGCCACTTGCAATTCTTAAAGTGCAGCTATGGGGTTGGCATTCCAACTTGCAGCATGTATGTTAGACTGGACTGCCCAGTACATTGGACATGAAACAGTCAGTCTAGGACTGTCATCCAAAAATACCTGATCAACACACAAAAGAAATGGAGCATCACACATCTATATACATCCCAGAACAGAGGTAAACAACAAGACCAAGCTTTTGCCTTCTCTACATCCATGTTAACGCAACATTGCCTTCCCAGATGTATATTTCAAAGGAGCTGAATGAAATCATGGACTGGCCAACACAAATAATAACCATGTAGATCTGTGAATGCTTTGGATGCCTGCCCAGTGAAGTTGGTTGATGAACTCACAGACATGGACATGTGTGGTGTTATCTCTTGCACCATCAGCTTTATCTTATCACAACTTGGACAGGATATACACCTAGTCACATCAAGATGCCTCTTGATTGAGCAGTGAACAGTTTTCTAGCTATAGTAATTAGCAAAAAATGCCAAGACAGTGATGAACACACCTTTATCTTTTCAAATGTAGCCTTGTCCCAGGCTGATTTGGCTTCTAAATTACAGCCAACCCTTCCTGGCCTTCTGGCCTCTTCATCAGGCTTGGGTATCTTGTTGTTAAAGGATTCAATGGAGGTAAGGGACAACTCAGATGAAGTGTCCGATGCATTTCCATCCTTATTGCCATTCTCATTCTCAGCAAGTTCAGCAAGTTTCAGATTGGAATGACAGTGGCCACAGGACATGTGGTAGCAACTTGAAAAGCTTGACAAGAGGCTAGGGACTTGGTATGCAATGAAGCAGATGAGATAGTGAGAAAAATCTTCTCTAGAATGCAGAACTACTGTTGCACTCGATAGCTAGTGTAGGTGAGCAGAAAGTACTGTGACTGGTGAAGGGGGTGCTTGGCTCAACAAAGGCTAGAACAAGTTTCAAGGCTTGGGACATGATCAGAGATGCAGGACATGTGATGACATAGGTCTACTGATAACCTGATGACCCACCCTATTGTATTTAGTTGCAATATCAACCATCACTGCCTTTGATATTCAGCATGGGGAAACCATTAAAGATCTAGAGCAGAATGATGAGGCAGGTTTTGACACAAATATTAGCATGCAATCTCAATGAGGCATGGGATGAGACAGAAATAGGGGACAACAAAGAATGGTCTGAGGAAGATGACACAATTACCAGTGTGCAGGCCTTGGGAGTATGATTAGGTGAACATGGTGTCACCAACCATACCCATATCCACTAGATTCCACTCTAAATTTCTTTCCCCTCCCACCAATAATTGCATCCAACCAGCATTACAAGTTGATCAGTAAACTGAACAGAGGTACTGACAATGCCATTCACTGTCTGGCAATCAACAACCAAGGGACCTTCCTTGCAGAAGTAAGTAAGTAAAAGAAGTTTATACACACAACCTGAATGCTCACTGACACACAGGTGACCTAGGGTTGCAGCTTTGGGATTTAGATAGAAAGGAAAAGATACTGTCAACAGCTTGGCATCATGTACTCAATTCCATCAGCACCATTCTGTGGGTCACTTACCATGATGAAATTAATAAAATGCTGTGTTTTGGTACAGGCCTTGGCTATCTGATTTTTTGGAGGCAAAGTAAGACAAAGACAGTAAATGCTCTGCTATGAAGTGGCATTTGATTGTAATTATCTCGTTTTCAGATACAATTTGAGCAGGTGACAGTTAAGCAAGTCAGGACTGGCACTGAAATTATTTGTATGACATGCAACACTGCAGAGAACCAGTGTGCATATTGCCACTGAAATCAGAGATCATCACATCGTAGTGTGGAGCTTTTATAAGAACCTTTTGACACCTACTATGAGTGTCCAGCTCAGCATAACAGTCCCAAAAGGTATCACTTTCTTAGGTCAGAAAGAACTTCAGGTGGAGTATGTATAATGGTTTAATGTACATATCTAAATTTAATCTAACAATGCAACTCACACAACCATAGACACAACATTTAAAATGATGGCTGCGTTATGAAGAGCACAGAATTATCAACTATGATGTGAGTTTTTGATGCAAGTTGTACTGCCACCAACAAACAACTTTTTCAGTTTGGGGGAGGGGGGTTGCATTATATGAGAAACAACCTACATTTCTTATTGATAATGTGCCTGATGGATTCAGCCTGCATGATGTCAAGTCTGGCAGCCTTGTTTATTCTTACAGCATGAGACCAACAAGCCCCAATCCTAAGCAAGTAGCTTTTGGAGGAAAAGGAGCTATGGTGATTGTAGGTGGGAATTATGAAAAGATGTATATATTCAATTGTAGATCAGAAATGTTGATTCAGAAGCTGAAGCATGCTGACAAAGAGCTTGTTCAAACAATCACAGTGCATGTTAGAATCAAGTTGGCATAATATTCACTGGCTAGAACTAGGTCAATGATGGGGAGTCACAAACCACCATAATTGTAGGAATGTCAAGGACCAATCCACACCCAACTATGTCAATCTGGAAAAGCAGAGATCCCAACAAGCCAGATACAAAAAGGAAGGAGGCAGTCAAAGAATTGACAGTTATCCAGACATTTAATTGGGCATTTCAGATCACTTTCCAAATAGTTTCATTGTGAACTTTTGTGCTCCTGTTTACTGCAGGCATCACATGGCTTTCAATTATTAAAATGAAGGTTGTATGCCCAATGGTTTCATTTTAGCAACATATCATAAAAGCCAACTCCTAGAAACACACACAGCTTATTGACTAGCATTTTGTGATCAATATTCAAGGACCCAGTAACAAATATGACTTCAACATAGAAGAGAGAAGAGCTAACTGTGAAGAAAATGGAACAGTTGAGGATGATAAAGGCTTCAGAAGAAGAAAGAAAATTATGGTTATTGCATGAGCCAGTGGAAGAAACACCTCAGAAACCACATTGGCTCATTGTCAGGATGCTGAACTCCTCTGAAGCTTCATCCAATGGAGGTCCAAGGGATATTGGTCAACTCCAGGGCAAAAGGATGCTGGATGGGCTGGAGGTCTGATGGAGATGAGGTGGAGAGACATGCGGAGGTAATGAAGGCAGAATGGGGTGGAGATGAGGGGTTATGGGGGTGAGGACTTGGTGCAGAACTTATGTGTTGTACCCTTGCCTACTGTCGGGTCCTCATTTCGGATATGGGAAGGACATAGTGAAGAGAGTAAAGGAATGAAGGAAACTTCATCAGGATCAGATGGAGTTAGAGGAGTGAGAACATCATTGAGTGACTTCAATAAAGATGTCAAGCAACATCAATATTCAAACTGAGGAGTTCGGAGGGAATTACAAGAGTTTATATACTACAAGGTTGGATTGGAAGAAACCATACGGAAAGGTACAGTAATGATCAGAGGTCATAGGGTACTGAGAGGTGATGTACATAGGACGAAGAAATGAAATGTAGCACAGGTATAACATAGGAATGTATCATAGGTTTGAGAAATGGAGGGGACATAAAAGGGAATGAGATCTGGACCAATCACAAAAGGTCCAATGGGGGAGAAGGTTCCAGTATCAGAGGTCCAATTATGGGTAGGATGGAGTCCTTTGGAGGGAACCAGAGATGGGGAAGTCAGGGTTGGAGGTGGCATAGGGGGGTTTGGAGATGTCAGGATAGGGAATAGGATTGGATATGACACTCATAGTGAGAGATGAGGGTTCAGAAATTATGGGTGGTGGAAAACTCCATGAGATTCCAGGAAGAGAACACAATATAGCAGAAACAATCATTGAGGTGGAGGTTATGATGAATAAAGGCACTGATGACATGTAGTATAACTTGTTGTCCTTTTCAGAAAGGTTGTCACCATGGGAAAAACACATTCAAAAATTCACCTCAACTTCAGCCACTTGTTTTTCCCAACACCCACACCAAATGTGATTGGAGCAGTACCAATTGACTTGAAACAAGCAGAACATCCTTTACTGAGATGACTGACATCAAAGAAAACAGTTTTGAAATTTTGAAATTTTCAGTGTTTTGATGTTTGGTGCACCTTACTCATTTTGCTTCTGTTACTCAAATTCAATGTTCAACAACTTGTGCAGGAATTCCATGAGGCCAACAAATGTGTTCTGCAATGCAGTGGTCCATTCTCTGACTTGCTGACTTTCTAGATCATGAGACAATTGCAATGTGTCTCAACACATCCACCTGGGTGATCCCACAAATTATCAAGCACTTTCAGACACATGGTGTTATCTCCTCAAGTCAGGTAAAGTTGCAGCCCTGAAAGAATATAAAAATAACAAAATAAAAGGGTGTCTTTCTGGCAAAGATATTGAGATAGAATTTATATTCATGTCAGTATTGCTTGAAAATAAACAACATAATCTATCACAGTTTATTCTTAGTACAATTGATAAGATGCCTGATATCTATCTTGACAAACTTCAGAAGATGCTCAATGAATCTTGTGGTGTGCAGGCCTCACTTGTAACCATATGAAGAATGCTCCATAAGGCTGGTTTCATGATGAAAAAGGTGGGCCATTTTGTACTATCATGTATCCAAGCCTTCCATTATTCATACTTTAGATTACCTGTGTTGCAGTGTAAAACTCCTAGGAACTCCAAAGCGAAACTTCTAATCTAATGAAAAGGGTGTGAGTGTAGTTCTCAACCCAGGGGATTGCAATAAGAAAAAGAAAAAGAGTGAGGGCAAATAAGAATGACTCACTGATGTCCAGAGAGAGCTGCAAAATAAGAGTCTAGCTCCCCCCCATTCAGTAGAGCTAAGGAATCGACCAGGAGTTGACTGGAGTTGAAGGAAGTTGAGAGAAATCAAACTCAGAGACTTAGAATGGATGCTAGATGCTGGTAATTCACTCTAGAACTGAGTTTTAAGTACAAAATTTTAAGTCTGGGTATTTCCAAGACTGTGAATCAGAAAGGAAACATGAAGGAATGAATGTAGACATGAAATAAAGTAATATCCAGACTAGTAAACACAACTCCAACTCACAGATCACTCATTCAAAGCATGAGAACTACAGTGACTCCAAAAACCATTGCAATGTTTGCCATGTTTAGAGTGTATGCAGTACTGGCTATATCCATGGGAATCACTTAGCATTTGTGAGACAGAATATAGTACTAACCCCTGGCTATGTAACGGTCCACGGATCACGTGATTTGGTTTGGTGGGTCTGGAGATATGTCCATTACAAAACAGCAATACCATTGCAATGGTTT
>JBBPTO010000375.1:0-32583 GCA_038094155.1 Pulveroboletus cf. aberrans | reverse complement strand
AGACAGTGGTGACTGCGTAAGAGATATCCGGGCGCGTACCAAGCGCAGCGTACATCAGCGAGCCAACGGCTTCGCGGTACGGGATGTGCTGCATGGCGGCGTACTCGGCACCAGTCGACGGCGACTGCTGCATAGTCAGACGGACTTGCGGTTCCATAGGCGTAGAGACCGGTTTGAGCTCATCGAGGCCGAAACGGCGGATGATCGAGTCGAGATACAAGCGCTGGCAAAGGGAGATTGTGCGATCTTCCCGATTCCTGGTTACCTCGATACCGAGAAGCCAGTGGAGTTCGCCGAGATCGGTAATCTCGACGTGCTCGCGTAGCTGCGATTTGAGCTGGGCGACAAGAGGCGCGGAGGAGGCTGCAATGGTACAGTCGTCAACGTGCACCACGATGATAACGAGGGAGGTGGGAGTTCGTTTAACGAACACGGCTTGATCGACTTCGCATTGCCTAAAGTGCAAGCGCACGACCAGGATTTCGACGAGCTTCTGGTACCAGCGTCTGCCGCTCTGCTTGAGGCCGTAGAGCGTTTTGCGGAGGCGGCAAACGCGGCGAGGGTGCTTCGGATCGGCGTAACCGGGCGGCTGTCGCATGTAAATACGTTCGCCGTCGGTTAGCTCACCGTTTAGATAGGCCCCTTTGATGTCGACTTGGTGAAGCTCCAGGTCCTGTCGTGCGGCAAGTGCGAGTACAGTTCGAATTGATGCGAGCTTGGCGACAGGGGCGTACGTGTCGAAGTAGTCAACTCCAGGGACTTGCGAAAAGCCCTGGGCAACGAGGCGAGCCTTGAAACGAACAACATGGCTGGCAGCATCCTTCTTCGCCCGAAAAACCCACTTCGAACCGACGAGATTCGCACCTTGCGGTAAGTCTACCAGCTCCCATGTCCCTGCCTTCTCAAGCGTCGCCAATTCTTCCTTGATCCCCTCTTCCCACTGCGGCCAGTCCGGACGACGTTTTGCTTCGGCGAGCGATGCTGGTTCGAGGGCCTCAGCGTCAGATATCGACTCATCGAGAAGCAAGGCGAGTTCGATTTCATCATAGTCGTCTATAGCGGCCATTAGCTGGTCGCTTTGGCCCTCCCCCTCAAGCAATGAGGGGCCCAGATCGACCTCAACGTCCTTTGATTCAACAGAAGTTTCAGTAATTGGTTCTGGAAGTTGCACACCGCACGGCACATTTGTGGTTGATCCCTTGCCCTGAACGATGTCGAGAATCCGTTGGCTAGGTTTTCGGATGCATTTGGGGCGAGGCTCGTCAACAGCGGGTGCAGGTGAAGATGGGACAGCGGCAATGATGGGTGGATGCAGGTCTGGTTTGACATGGTCAGCGGCGCGGGGAGCAGGGGGTACATACGCTAGCGTAGCGTCGACCAATGGACTGTCATCAATTTCCTCCCCCTCGACGGTGCGCGGCGTATCCCTCCAGTACACATCGCGTTCCACAGTGACAGTTTTCTTCACTGGCCAATAGACACGAAAGGCATTGGTCGTCTGGTCATCAAAGCCCATCCATCGAACCTTGTCAACACGCCGAGTTCCCAGCTTGTCGCCATGGTTCATCCGCACATACACCTCGGATCCCCACTCGCGCAGTCCTTTCATATCTGGCAACCGTCCGAAGGCGACCTCATACGGTGTCCGACCATCTAGAGCCTTCGTAGGGGTACGATTTTTCAGCCAGACGGCATGACGTGCAGCCTCACCCCAGAGGAACTTCGGTAGGCCGCTGGCATGAAGCATGGCTCGCACCTTCTCGAGGATGGTGCGATTGAGGCGCTCGGCGACACCATTGTGCTGCGGAGTGTCGTGGGTCGTGAAACGCTGTAGGGTGCCCTGACGCTGCAAATAAAGGACGAACTCCCGTCCCTGGTACTCGCCGCCTCTGTCAGAGTGGAGAAGCTTGACCTTGGCAGCAAGCTGACGGTCCAGCCAGGCCTCAAAAGCCCTGTAGGCATCAAAGGTCTCACTCTTCTGGCGAAGGGAATACATGAATGTGAGCCGCGAGTGGTCGTCGGTGAAGGTGACATAGTAACGTCGTCCTCCGAGTGAAGCAATGGGCGCCGGTCCCCAAACGTCGGTCCAAACCTTGGCCCCGACAACGTTGGCACGCTCGCCTTGGCGCTCCTTGGCAATGGGCTTGCGGGTAGCCTTCGCGTAGACACATGACTCGCAGAAGGTGTCTTCATTGCGCATTGGATCAAAAGTACAATGGAGCCCACTGACAAGGCCGTTTTCGGCAAGACGGCGAGCAGCTGAAGGGGCAATGTGCCCGAACAGGCGGTGAAGCTCCATTACGGTCACTTTCTCAGTGGCTGCGTGCGCAGTGTCGTGGTCGTGTACTACGCGGTACAGTCCCTTTGAAGTACGTGGGATGCGTCCAACAGTCTCCCCGTCTGATCCACGGATGGTGCAAAAACCGTCAGCAAACGTGGTGGAGAAACCGAGCTCGTCGAGACGTCCGATAGCCACGAGCGTATATCCGACTTCAGGTGAGAAGAGGACTTCGGTGAGGCGTAAACGTGAAACGTCGAATCCATTCGGGACTTCGATGACCATATCCCCCACGGCAGTAGCATTGAAACTCTGACGATTTGCGGCAGTAAAGGGCTTTGCAGGAATCTCGGCAAGTGATTCAAATTGGTCACGATATGGGGAAAGGTGACGGGTGGTTCCAGAATCGTACAGTTCAACCCGGCGGGGTTCCGTGACACCCTCGTCAACGTGGACATCCATGGCAGCTTCAAGGCTAGGCTGAGTGAAAGCGTCTGCAACCTCAAGGACTTCGTCGTCTGACAATGGGTCCTTCTCCGTGAGAGAGAACCAATCGTCTTCGTCAATGCTGCAATCGTCCTCTTCATCGTCGGAGGACTCCCCAGAAATGAGCCCCGGAATGGGCTCGTCGTCATCATCTAGGACCTCGAATACACCAAATACGCCATCTTCATCCGAGTCATCCGTGTCTGCTCGGATATGCGCGCTGGTCTCAGCGGCATCGGGAGAAGGTTTGTTCGAATCGGCCTTCTTCTGGTTACGCATATAGTGAAAAGGGGATTTGTGCTGATCAGATCCGCAGATCCAACAGAGTCCGGATGCACTGCTGGAGTGTCCTGAGCGTGGCGGCATACCACGTCTCCCCCTTCCGCGCCCGCGGTCAAAACGTTTCGGAGCCAGGGCAGTGACCATAGCCTCATCGCGATCTCGATCCCGGTCCCTACCGCCATCACGAGGCTGGCTCGAGCGAGACTTCTGGCGCTCAGCCTCTTCGATAACGATGGAAATCAGTGTGTCCGGTTTAATGGTCTTGTCAGTGCTGTAAAGACGTGCGGCGGCAAGCTGGCTAGACGCGAAATTGGCGAGGGAGTTCGGGAGGGAACGGATGATGGTCGAACGGTAATCTTTCTCGTCGATAACGACCCCCACGGAGGCTAACTCCTCTCGTTTCGTACGCAGGGCATCGAGAAAGTGTTGGACTTCCTGACCTTTCGTCAAGCGAGAGTCCAAAAACTGGGCACGCAGGTCCGTCTGCGCATACGTGCCCTTCTCGGTATATTCCCGAACGATTTCAGTCCACATCGCAGCCACGGTAGCAAGACTTTTGACGCGCAGGGCGGTAGAGTCTGGGATGCGCTGAGTAAGCAAGTGTTTCGCCATGCTTTCATCTTTCAACCACTTGGCCAGAGCGGCAGTTTCCTCGTCAGTTGGCGTCGTGGAGAGGGTGGGGCGGGTGGAGGTACTATCAAGATGGCCCCAGAGCTCCTTTGCCTCAACGGCGACTTGGAAACGGAAGGTGAAGATGGCCCAATTCGTGCCCTTGACATCGAGCTTGGGCACGTTGCTTGGGAGCGTATCGGTGGTAACGGGAATGGACATAGCGAGATCGGGAGTGCGCGGAGGTGCGCAGGGCTCAATAACCTATGAGCGTAACTCGGGTGAGTTAATTCGCGCGGCTTCGTTCTGTCGAGACGAAGCTAACTCAGTCACGCGCGATAGACAACGGACTGATATCATTACCTGTCGAGATGAAGCTAACTACGGTACGTGAGTCTCGACATGGTTGTGCAAAACTAATCAGTGAAGCTCACCTCAGTCACGCGCGATAGACAACGGACTGAGGGGCTGCAAACGAAGACGAATCGACTCTAAGTACGCGTGGAGGCTCGGGACCTCTAAACGAGAACAAAGCATACAAACAAAAGGGGCATGCTGGGCCTGAGACTGGCCCAAGCACGAGACGAAACATATGTATTGTATCATAGAACAAAAACCTTGTTGCGCCGGCGATCGACTCGCGCCAGCGACTGCGAGATTACGAGACAAAAAGAAACGAAGCGAAAAACATACGAAAGAAAGACAGCGCGCGCGACTGTGCGCACGCTTGCGAATTCCAACAGATTCATTGTTGGATGGATGCATATTGGTCAGGTTTGGAGACAAAGGAAGCACAGATGCAGGTGAAAATGTTCAGTTCAACAAAATACAAGTCCCACAGGTGTATTCCAGAGCATATCCCTACAGTATCTGATACATAGAGGTTTGTGGCCAAATTCGTAGGGATACATTTGTTGTTCCTCATTCAGAAATTTTTATACCAACAATTCCTTTAGTGGATTTACTCTACATGTGAAATAGATCATTTTTACAAAAGGAAAAAAAATCCTGATTTTTTTTCGAGCCGAGAGAATCTTTGCACAAAAGTAGCTGTGGCTAAGTGCACTGCACTATGGTACCTGAGGCTTACCTAAGGTGTGATAAAACGAGCTGGCTTGGTGGTTTTTCTGGTTGACCGACGACGCTCACCCGCAGGCGATTCCGCGCGATCGCCACCGACACTGAAACTTGCCTGTTGTTATATGCCAACGCGACCACTCGAAAGCTACCCCAGAAAACCGTCTTGTCAGAACAAACATTTGCACGTCGCCAACCATCGCCAACATGGATCTTCATTGCTCGCTCTTCCCCAGGAATCCCTCACCCACGTCACCTCTTATCTCCCCCCGTCATCCCTGTTCGCACTCGCACGCTCCTGTCGGTTCCTCTGCGCGCACGTAGACGACGACAATACCTGGCTCCGCGCCTTTCTTGCCCAGTTCCTCGGCATCGGTCCCGAGCACGAACTAGAGAACCAGCGCATCCTGCTTCTTCAGCGGATGGAACATACCTGGCGCAAGGAGTTTATCCTTCGTTATACCATCAGACGGTATGTTTCTCTCCCCGCGACTTACACGCACCACTGAACCGTTTCCCCAGACACTGGGAGCGCTCCCGTAACCCGACCATCACCCATGCACCCCAGGACTCAGCCATCGATGGGATCCACCTCATATCGGAACACGGCCTCCTCACGTCGTCCCTCCAATATGGCATCGTCGCGCGGTCGATCCCGCTCAACGGAAAAGTCTTGAAGGGCTACATCGACGCCTCCGGGACCGGCATGGGCATCGGGAACCCCAACGTCGAATTCACCCCAGACGTCTCCGCGTGCACGATGACTTCCGACGGTGGCACCGCCCGTGTGTTTTGGGGCAAGCGCAGCGGCGAGGTTGCCCTCACCGTCGCAAGCCGCGTCATGGACTCTCGCGCAGCAACCAAGTTTGTCCGATGCGACGTCGACGAACAACACGAAGGCGCCGTACAACAGATCGTCCCTGACTCGGATTCTGGCACCTTTTTGTCAGCCGGCGCTGATGGGCGTATCAAGCTATGGGACACCAAGACGCTTCAGCTCCTATGGGCTACCGACAAACACCAACAGTCGCTTGTCACAGACCCGTTCGTCAGCGTCGCGGGGAGCCTTGCCGATGGTTTCGTCGCTGGCGCACTAAAGAGCGGGGACATCCTGCTCTGTGACTTGCATGCATCGGAGAGTGGTCCCCGCATCCGCTCGGAACGCCAAATCCGGATACCTGCACTCATTCGCCCTGAGAATCCCCATTCGACCACGCAAAGGGATGCCTCAGAGCCAGAACCCCAGATCACGAAACTATGGCTATACCGCACTGCAGGCTCGACGGTGTCGTTCTTTGTCCAGTATACCAATCACCCCCATGTCTACCGCGTCGATGTCGATACCCGATATCAAGACGTCGTGAACACCTCTTTTGGTGATGCTTCTTTTGGCAACGTCTCCAGTGTAGAACCCATCATTTCCATCAATTCTTGCGACAATACCATGATCATCGTCGGTGATCTACTTGGCTTCATCAGTATCTACGACGCCGACGTCACTCTCCAAACTGCTATACCCCCTGTCCACAGATTCGAGGCGCATACAGACGGTGCAGTGACCGCGATCTCTTGGAGCCCCATCATTTTTGCTACTGGTTCCGCTCGTGGAACGACCGTTGTCTGGGACTCACTGACATTAGAGCCTGTCCGTTACTTCACGAATCCCTCGCCTCGGCCAGCACCTGGACAGAATTGGAGCGGTGTTAGTCGCATCCTGGCTGACAAGGACCTCGTGGTGATCATCGTCGGGAACCGCGTGATGACGTGGAAGGTTGGACCGGTCAAAGGTCGCGAGCATCAATACAAGAAGCCCAAGCACGCCAACGCAAAGGCGAACGTCACCACCAAGGGACACCGTAAGTGTCAACTTTGTCTGTTTTGACCTGCCCCCCTGACGCACTCGCAGAACAACATGAAATGTACAAGGACATTGCCGAGTCCTGCAGGGAACTCGAGTACGAGAGAGAGCAGATACAACGCATATACGGCCGCGAGCGCGAGCAACGGTCGACTTTGGACGCACTCGGTCTCTCGGAGCTGGAAGCGGTCGAGTACATCCTGATGCTCTCGCGCGAAGAAGAAGAAACGCGCCAGCAGCGAACAGTCGTCGACGAGGGGGTGTTTGAAGGCGAATTTGATGATCTGCCGCATACCCCGACGTCCTCCCGGTCGAGGTCTATGCCATCCACGCCAGCTCACCGTTCCAGTGGACGTCAGCATCCCCGCGTCGCGCTCCCAAGCTCGAACGAGAAAGTACAAGTGTCGCCACCGTTCGTGCCTGAGCCGATGGAAGCTGGCAACAGCATCAGCCCACTCCGATCGCTCGCGATCGGATCCGCGCAGCCGAGCCCCATTACGTGCGGCACTTCATCGTCCTCCCTGAACCATTTCCCGCCCATCAGTTCGAGCTTGTCCTCGACGTCGAGTTCGAAACGGGGGAGCCCAGAGCAGTCCCGCTCAGTGTGGAGTACCCCGTTGAAATCGCACTCACCCTCGCCTGGTCCATCATCACCGCGTTCGCGCGTCATTAGCTCTGTGATGGCGCAACCGCGTGTGTCACTGCTATCGGCAGACATCGCTCGGCACAGAGACGTGTCAGAGATAGAGACAGACGATGATTTGAGATTAGCCATTGAACTGAGCCTCGCAGAGGCGCGAAGCAAGGGGGAGAACATGTGATCATATGCGGTAGGATCACGATAGATTTATGTTTCGTTTCCTTTGAATAGAATTCTTGCCCATCATGGACGGGAGAGATCATACTGCCCACACTCAAACAATTCTCCGATCAGTCATGACGCGCACGATACACCCTGTCCCCGCGATCTCTGTCAACTGCACACGCGTTCAGCACCGAGCGCGCAAAATGACGCCGACCGCACCTTTTCGTGCCACCCGAGCAACACGCTCCCGCTGACGTCTCCCCACCCGGGCATGCCCATTCCCTTGTAGATGTACTTCATTAGCGTGTCTTGTTCGTCCTGGGAGAGCGATCGGAGGACGTTGGGGACGTCTGTCGCTTTGGTGCTGTTGAGGATGGAGACGACCGTCTGGAGGGCGAGGTTCTGGTTGGGTGCGGTCATAAGTCACGTAGAGACTAGCACGTGGGCCAACGGACCTTGGCTTCCTCGACGTGCGGCCCAAAAGGCGGGGCATCGAGCGCGACGTTGAGGGCGCCGGTGATGTCGCCCCTTAGGGTGAACGAATCTCCTTGTCAGCATCACGTACGAGAGCGAGACGAGGACGCACCTGTTCAACGCGCTGCGCACGGCCACCTGTTTCTGCTTGGCGTCTGTAAGGACTTGTGCTGGGTCGCGCGGGTCAGGGTCGTAGAGTTCCGTCTCTTGGAGGACGTCTTCGTCGTACGCGTCGACGTCGATCTTGCGAAAGGACATGACGAGCGATGGGTGGAGGGACGATCTCGCTTAGGTAATCCATCATTATCTTATCGCCCACCACTTTATGCGAATGGCAGCGCGTTCGAGTCAAGGATCCTACTATGCTATCTCATTCGTGGATGTTGTTGCTCACGATTTGATTCGCTCTGACACGAGGGTAAAAAGCCGTGACTTTGCAGATCGTGTAAGCCTCTTCCCCTCGGTCACTGGGTCAGATTGGCAGGTCGTGTGGCGGGAGCTGCGTAGGAACCCCAACGGACACTATTCACCTTAAAGCAAACATGCGTAGTTGGCACGTCTCCGGTGCCACCCAAGTTCATATTTTTCGGTGGTCCAAGTCGTCCGACCATATACTGGTTTGTATGGGCCACCTAGCCATGTGCACTCAGAGATACCATCTGTTGGCAGACGTTGTCGTATCTCGATCAACTGACTCTGTTCAGAAAGCGACCAGCTCCGAGGGAGGGGTCGGAGTCGGCCAGACTCTAAAGTCCTTCAGCAACTTCCCACCGACCCAACGACACTGGAGCGAGCCATGCGTTCATCATGGCCTCCACTGAAACGAGATGTCAAGCATCCTGTACATCCCTGATCCGTACCAATTCCTATTCCTCATGTACCCAGTCCCAACAACATTGCTTGTCAGTCTGGCCTGGGTCGCGCTGCACTGTTTCGCAGTGATTGCACGGAAGAAAGGTCTATTCGTCGTTGGGTAGTACTAGTCTGCTTGACCAACACCTTCCAAACGGCTTGCCAAAACCACAGTCATCCCGTTCCCTCAATACCCATGTCATTCTCCCTTGCTTAGTCCTGGTCCAAGTCCTATGGTTGAGGACAACGTACAGTCAACTTCTGCCCAATATTCGTGTTGCGTATGCAAAAGTCCAAGTGAGCGTCTGGGATCTAGTACTAAGTGCGACATCAACATTATCTGTCCCTACGGGATATCCGAGCGATGAGATTCCTCGAGGCGCCAAGTCTGCTGCGGACTCGTCTCATCGTCGATCGATCCGCTCATGTGATGCCGCCAACATAGATATTCCATCGAAGCGGGGAACCTGAGATAAGAAAGCAAGCACGTCGCGTTCAGGTGCGAGCGAACCCAGATCTTGAATAAATAACAAATAACCATCCGGGGTGCTCAACACGACCACACCGCCTTGTCAACGCAAGTCCGTGCTTCCTGCGTGCATTCATGCACCCTCGTTGACGAGGATTGGATCGCAATGTCTGTCGTGAACACGACATTGTCCGTCGTTGTCTGACTGTCAGCGTGAGTGAGCACACGACCCATCGAACCTCCCTCTTTTGCGTACCCTGGTGCGGTCGTGCCGAGAGAAAGAAGGGATCTCACTGCTCTCGATGAGACGATCACGCTGCAATATGTTGCATTCAGTCGTTCTGACGCCGGCGGAAATGTGTGCAATACCTTACAGTGACCGCTACCGCACTCTCGTCAGTCATGCATACATGCACCACCACAAACATTCACTTACCAGAGTTAGTAAATATGACTAGTAGATCTAAGCGACAACTGAATGAAAGCAATTCCTGGGAGAACGAAATAAATCTCACATGTCTGATCGAGCAGAGCGAAAATCTGCGGACGACAGTGAGAACGTGAATCGGAATGGAGAAAGGAAAACTTCGGACCGTCGGCAAGATATATGCTATCCCGGCTGCAGCGAAGTACAAAACACCCTGTGTATGCAAACGCTTTTTCAGAGGGGACTGAGATTGTTGTCTCGACAGCCCCAACACCGACAACACGAAGACGAGAAGGTCATAGCACGTGGCTGCAGCATATCAAATGAACACAACATGTGCTTAGGTATGATCAACTGACTTGCTGTATATGAGGCTCGCAGCGTTTAACTGCGGATGGATGATGGAAACGTCGCATGCGTTATCTGCTTTGATGAACCTAGCGGCCCCCGCGCCTGAAGAGGGATGTCGTGAGTTGGTGGGAAAGGATATTAGGCTCTGTGTCCATACCAGAACTCAACATGATCCACAATCCCAGCGTAAGAAGCACTAATAGCACACGCACCCAACGAGAATCTTTCCAGATCACCCATCTACCCCAAGAGTGAAATAGAGCCTCAGAGTGACATTCCGATGTAGGACTCACGTGCGAATCATGAAAATCGTTGAGGAACATCCCAGTGAAACATCTCCTAGCACCTATCAGCGGTGTCTTCAAGTTGGATAAAGTAAATGCAGCTGTGGCAGTGTGCGCTCACGCATGTAAACACGATGGTGGCTGAATGGATAAATGAGTGGCATCGAAATGAGAATATACATGAACGATACTGACCTAGACAGTTGATTCCCTCCGAGAACGGGCTGGCCACAAATGAGCTGTGCGGAAAAGTGAATATGTGACTGAATTGTCCAAAATGCCTCGATACATACAGCAGAATGAGGTAGATGAGAAGGCATGTCCGTCCGATGATGTATGGAATCTTCACCGATCATCACTCAAGCCGAGGTGAGGAAACTCTAATGACTCACAAGTGCCAAACGGAACGGCGTACGCCCACAGAGGACAGATAATTCGATAGACAGAGAATTAATGTATTCCCATCTAGACGTCAGACTGAGTCAGTTGGTCACGTCCAATGGAGCGAACGAGATACCCATAAAGGCCCAATAATAGATAGACAATTTTTTCGTTCAGATTCGCGAGGTAGGGTTGATTAGTCTGGTCCTGCCATATACTGCTCATCTTGCTCGATAGATATTGCAGTGGACGCGCGCCGTTCGCATCGAGGTAGGACGATTCGGAAGAGGTGGATGACCTATGGGGCCGCAGCACGAATCACACTACGCACAGCCTACGTGTCATTTATACAACACCCAGCATTATCGGTGTTTCACGAGCGTTTCATCACAACGCTGGTCTTCCTTTCCTTTGACGATCAGACACGTTCTCAGTAACCGTCATGTGGTCCAAAGACCAAGGTCGGACATTTGGATAGCTGCAACGTGAGACGCGCGTGGAAATTCGTATGCTGACGAGGAATAATAGACAGCGATGCACCGTGGTGTCCATTAGAGGAATGGACCGCAGGGCCGCCGCTACTGCGGTAAGTTCCGAAGGTACTCGTGGCCTTGCATTGAACGGGCGGAAGATCAAAGGGTGCGTACTCACCAGCGGGAGAACTTCGATTGTGCTCTACTTTGGGCACACAATGGTACAATGGGACCTACGTTGAGTCAAAAACCTGTGACGCTGTTTCGGAGTTTAAAGGCCACTTGAAGATGGCCACCACCACCACGTTCCAATGTTGGGTCTACGGTACAGACATCGACAATAGCATCTTTCCTGTCGAGGTCTCCAGTACGGGCACCGTTGGAACCCTCAAAAAAGCCATAAAGGAGGAAATTTCATTCGAGGAGAACGCGGTGCAACTCAGGCTCTACTCCATCCCTACCCCACCGGACAATGATATCCTCGAAGACGAACTTAGAAATTGGACACCGGAAGGGAATGAAAATCTCAAACCGCAAACCAAAATATCCAACCTTCCAGACTGTATCATCATCGTCGACGGACCCAGTATCCCCGGTACACCGTTGTCAAGATTTTCCGTCGCTTGTCTGACGATTGGCCTTGGTTTGCAGGGTCACAAGACATTACAATCAACTGCTGGGTGCATGACACGGAGCTGGACACCGCGTTTCCTGTTAAAGTTTCTCGCACAGAACTTGTCGGAACCTTGAAAAAGGCCATCAAGTCGGAGAGACCGGAGGACATGCACGATCTAAATCCGGGCACTCTCAAGCTTTACAAAGTCTCCATCCCTTTCGACGATAGCATTGAAGAGAGCATCGCAGACTTGACCCTGCACGAAGAAGACGTTCTACAAGGGTTAGAACAACTCTCGTATTATTTCCCTGACATCCCGCTTCATAAGCATATTCATATAGTTGTCAAAACGCCCATTCCCGGTCAGTCGTTCTCGACCCCAGCAATCCATGGCATCCCAACCTTGCTGATCGTTTTTCTGTTTCGCGTTACAGCGTCCGGACCTGCAGTTCCCCCTCCTGTCAACTCACGATTACAATATATGCGGGAGTTGGCTCACGGCCCTAGAATAAGTCCTTCTTCGCAGGGCCTCCCCTCAAATTTCAACAAATTGCAGTTTTCCGGTCGCGGGATTGAGTGGACCCGACCCCCCGTCGCTCGTGTGTCCACCCCCGTCACCCTCTTGGAAAGCATTTTCGGCCAGTTTGTCGACGACTGTCACAATTTCGAGCCCACCAGCGAAGATAACAAGTTTGTTTTGGAGCTTTCCTTCGAAATGTCCAAATTTTTCCACGACGAGGCCCAGCGACAGAAAGCGATCATCGAGATTTTCCGCAGCTACGGCATAGGGATTGTACCGACTTCTTTTTCCCGTTACACCACCGATGGTGACCTGCAAGTGAACGGTCGACGTTATATGATTTTGGAGGTCAAAAACGAGATCGGCGCCAAAGGTGCAGAGCCATACTGCCAAGCTGTCAGCTACTACCGGGAGGCAACCAACCCCGAGGCGCTGAAAGCCGTAGAGAAGCATGGGTCGCAGTTTAACTTTCCTTGTCTCATCATTACCCACTTTGGTAGGTTCCATCACGAACCTGTTTCCTCAGTCTACTGACGAGACACCGCAGGTCCTCACCTTTGTTTCTCGGGTGCAGTCTGGGCCGACCGGCCCAATTTCCAAGTCCTCTCGACTGCCCTGCCGTTGTTTTCTCATCCGAACGATGGTATGATGCGCCGAGCCATTGCTCGCCATATCGGCGCATTCAGGAAGGCGTGCCAGACTCTAGAGGCACTGTACCAGAAATTCAACGCCACCCCTTTAGCCTTCCGAGACTTGCAGCCAGAATTCCCGCATCCTCGCACCTTTAAGACCCTGGGCGAGGAGAAGGTGGAGCATTTCAGATACATCCGTCCTCTGCAAGATAGCAAGTTGCTCTTCGTCGCGGAAACTAGTACTGGCGAACAAGTCTGTATCAAGTTCGTGGAGACGTATTCTGTGGAAGTACATCAGAAGTGTGCAGAATGGGGAATCACCCCAAAGCTGAGGGGATACAATGCCATCGAAGGAGGTTGGAATATGGTCATCATGGATCTTCTTGAGGGATACAGATGCCTTCACGATGAGAAGGACCACATCTTTCACGAAGACAAGGATAGACTCAGAGAGGGACTTCGATCAAACCTCATGAGGCTTCACCAGAACGGCCTTGTGCATGGTGACGTGCGCGATGCGAATGTGATGGTCAAGCATAATCCATTTGCGTGGAGTTTGGTTGACTTTGACTGGTCGGGCAAGATTGGTGAAGTAAAATACCCCATGAACGTCAATCGTGGACCAGGTTTGCAACGGCCAGAGGGCGCAGTCGACGGCAAGTTGATTCTCGCCGACCACGACATCAAGATGTTGGATTATTTGTTTTAATGACACTGCATTTGGTATGTATGGTTCGTCGGGTCTATGTAGATAAAAATTGACTTATACGATACTCTCCAGTATCATTTCAATCGCACTGCTCGGACAAGAACGTACCGGTTTATATCAGCAAGAAGGTTATACCAATCCTTGGCGGTTCATCACGATGCGGGACCGTTTTGTTATTAACATGTGTCTCCGGTGGTACCAATTTCTAATGTAATTGGGTGGGGCTGCGTTGAATACTTTAGCATTATGTGAGTCCATTCGTGAAACGGTGGCATCTCGCCATTTCGACTAACCAGGACTAACAGTTGGAATTCTTGTCCGCTGCACTTCTCAGTGTAGACCTCTCTTGATAACACCAACTCGACGGTGCCTATCCCTCTGCTCATTGGACTCATTAATATGATATTGGACCCGTCGAGTACAATTGCACATCCAACTCCCACTCCATTCGTTGCGTTGACGGTGACGATTAAATGGGGTTGACCGTCTAATGTTTGTCGCAATATAACTGATATCAGAGTGGCGTCGTGGTCGGGCCAGCCTACATTCCGAGTCGGCATAGAAAGTAAAAATACGGCCTGTGGACGTACTAAATAAGAAAGAAGCGAGCTCTGATAGAAGAAAGACCATGAGGTATATACAACCGGAGATAATGGCAAACGTGATGGGCGAAGACCACCGGGATGCAGGGGGGATGAAAAGTCAGAGGTCCCCCTGCCAGGACGATGCGCTTTTCAAGCGGGTGCTCAAAAATCATAGGTCTTGCCAGGACTCGAACCTGGGTTTTGGGAATATGATTTCAGAATCCCAAGTGATAACCGCTACACTACAAGACCAATAACATTGATGTTTGTTGTATAGGTCAAGTAAGGACCTTACTGGTGTCACACGTCACTCGACTGTCAGGCACGAGGTTGAGGTACTAAGTAGATCTGTAAAGACGAAATGTACACGGGACATGGTGTTATCCGTAAGTCCGTGTATGAAACTTGAGTCTCAGTTGTTTGCGACGGTTTCTACGCAACCCCCTACTCTCACCGTATGTAAGAACTTCAATCAAAGCTTCAAGTTTCATCTCTACAGATTCTGTAGGTCGTTACTGGCCACAGATCAAGTTGTGAGAGTAGGTTCCATCTGGTCCACAATGAACTGTGGATTTAAGAATCTAGGTAGTAGTAGGCCTGAAGACTCAATTGCTGAAAATGTTCCCTTGATTGTGAACAGTCTAGGGTCGCAACATGCACGAAGGGTTTGAAGCGAACTTCAGTCTGAGTTGCATCCTTAACTGAGCCAGGTATCTGTACTTCCCAAATGACATCACTTTCGAAGTCATCATTGCTGAACCTTGCTTCGAATACAGGAAACGCGGTGCTGACTTAGAGGCCGCAGAGTTGAGGATCATTAATAACCAGACCCGCGCTCTGACGCTTTCATAACGCAGAAGGACATGCGACTCGTATTGAAACACGTCGCAAGAGTCTTGAAGCCAGTGAACTCGTAATGACGACCATCGTTCGTCGCCATGCTGACCCATCGAGGGTCCAGAGAGAGAAGGTCTGATCGAACCAGTGCTAATATCCAGTGAGCTTCTGTGGGGATTATGGACAGATATATGACATCACTATCATGGCTCCCCTCAATGTTCACGATGCTCCGCAATACCATGCTTCTCCTCGAATGATCTCGAGTATTTCGGCCATCGTCTTTTGTGGAGCGAGACCTCGCGGACGGCTTCATCCCACCTCCATGCCCTTTAAATACCGCGGCCTCACGAGCAAGGCCGCACGCATGGCTTCCTTGTCCCCTGCTTTGTGTCTGGTAGTAGGAAACCTCAACAACGTCTGAACCTCGTTCGCGATCCAAGGTAGGGCATTCTTCATCCTGCCGGTAGTGCGACGAGGTGATGTGTTCAAAGTAATAACTCGAATTCGCCGCAGCGGTAACATAGGCTGTCCCACGGACGTAAGTCGAACCCATGCACTGTTACTCGACTGAAAAAACGTTTTTAAGCGAGCATTGCAACTGGCATGTCGAATCTCTGGGTGAAAACGAGTGGGTCGGAGCAGTGTTTTCGCAGGGCCCATTGCTGTGCTACGAGCCGCTAAAGTCGCCCATTTGGCGTCGCCTTCAGTGCTTTCCACGACAATTTTCGAGAATGCCCTCAACATTACCTCAGGTCGCGTGCTTACTTCAAACGAGCAGCTTCTTACAGATGGAATCGGAAGATTATATGGTTTAGTGTTGTTGAAACCACTACCAACGGCAATTCTGGATCCAGTTACGCACCATCGAAGACGTCCAGACCAATGCGACATTACTTCGATTCCTTCAGTCCCTGATGACCCTCGAAATAGTGATGGAGAATACGACCGCATCAAGATGAAGCACAAGAGCTGTGTGATGGTTCCAGCGTGGCGTTCGGTGTGTTTCATGCCCGGTATGTTTATAAACTTTACCTAGGCAATGCCGGTGAGGCTGACAAATATCTATGGACTAGCTACTAAGCGCTACCCGTCTGTGGAGATTACGCCCGACCCTAAATCACCCTGCATTTCATTAAAATGAAATGGTCGTAAACAAATGACGCTGCGAATGGCCGGTGGAACGTTCTGGTGGTCGACCGAAACTTCTGGTCTTCGAGGAATGTCTTGTGCGAAGTGCCGCCGATCAGCCGCATCAGAGACCTGCCGCAAGAGGACCGTTGACCTCTGATCATACAGGTACTACCGCTGAATGGTGGCTGGTACGCAAACTTGACTAAATGGTATGCAATGCAGTGCCTCTGGCCTCGTGTCAACCTTGCCATCGACATTCACACCTTCGGGTTCCAGAACTTGAACTCAAAGAGATTCAGACATTGGGATTCACAATCTTCTGAATCGTTCGTGTCAAAGAGACCGGTGGGCCTCCCCTATGCTTCTATCGAGAATGAAATCCAACGTTGATATGAAGATACACCAGACATCCCTTACCTAACAAAATTGGAGACACGTGTGAAGTGGGTTACCACAACTACTGGCGTCATCCAACTTGATATTTTTCCAGTATAGAATATAATGCAACTGCTGTGGAACTGCTTCGCAATTGCTAACTTCATCGATACTTTGCGATGGTGCGTCCAGTTTGGTAAGTGTACCTGCCGATTCAATTGTCGCTTGGGGCCCCCTGTTTGGAACACGTGGAGCTGTACACCTGCCACTCCACCATAATAGGGACATGTGGACATTTCAGATGGGTCCCACCGGGACAAAACCACGCAGGGTTTTCAGGGGTCCTGCGTCAATTCAGCTTACATTGTTACCCCGGAAGAAGTCGATGAAGCCGCACGGTAGGCACGCGATCTACTTATAAGCCGTGCCGCCTTCAGAGCTTCGTACAACCGACCCCGCCCAAGCTCTTTCTATCCTCTCTCCCGTCTGCTTACAATGCTCGAAGCGTTCAAGATCAAAGAATTCGACCTCAACCCTATCTTCGAATCCTGGGTTAGCCCGCCCATGTTTTACGGAGAACCAAAGAAGGACATGCCCGTGGACGCCTGGCTTGACCAAATCAAGGCGGGCTGTGTGGAGCGCAAAGTGCCAGAAGAGTGCTGGCACAAAGTCGCCCAACATTACATGGGACCCAAGGCGAAAGCTCGCCTCCAGGAGCTGAAGAACGTCCTGGCTCAAATCAATGGTGGTAAATACCGTTGGAGCTGGAAGAAGTTCAAAATCGCCATGAAGAACATGGGATGTACGTCGCATTCGGGGTCGTTGGCCGAGGTGCGGAGCAAACTGACGATTGTGATTAGGGCACATTGAAGCCAACGCCACCACCTCCGTTACTGTGGAGCGCAGATCATCGGGGAGCTGGTTAACGCGCTGGAAGAAAGACAAGAGCGTCAAGGAGTCGGAGGAAGTAGTCGAGGTAACCAAGGTGGAGGCAGCGCCTATCCCTCCGCCCAAGGACTCCCGGCCGAACCCTGTCAAGACGTTCTCCGAGACTGCGATCAACGTGGCGGCGTCCGCATTCAAGCATCGTCACCTGCCACAGCGTGCCAACACCATGGGTCCTGCGGTGACAACGTCGACGGTGGCCGTTTCGTCGCCGCCGCTACCGCCGCTGCCCGTCCCGGCGCAACCCGCTGGTGCTCCGAACAACCAAAGTACGTTTCGTGCAGTCCGTCGTGCCCGGACCGTCGTTGATACAGATTCGCTTCCGTAGCTGGAGTCACTACGGTATCCAATGTCCCTACCTGGTTGCTCAACGCTTGCCAGGCGCTCAACTTCCTCACTGCGGAGCACCCCAGAGCGATGACGACCCTCAGCGCCGTGCTCATCACCGCAGGGACGCTACCCACGATTCCCGCTATCAGTGGGGGCACCGTCCTGGCAACCGGCGTCGCACAAGCCGTCGGAGCCATCGCCGTGGGGGTGGGTAACCTGCTGAAAGCGCAGCAGGAAGGACAGATCCAGCTCTCGGGGCAGGCTCAAGCTCCGGCAGGCCATCATCCACCCATGCGCGCTGCAACGTTCCAATGAGTGCCATACAGAGAGCATCCGATACACGCACGATCGACCACGACGAAGCTGCATCGCTGGTCGATGTGGCGGACATCAGACTTTGACTAGCTAGGGTTACTTATTGATTTTTTTTTCTGCGCTCCTTGCCCACCATTGTCGTACATCTATTACGACCGCCAAAGGGATACGCGGTCTCATGCGGACCTGATGGTAGTCGGGTCTTCCCCTGGATGACAGTACTCGTCGGTACTGTATATTAGCTTGGTACTTAGTCGCCGTCAAACAACGATGTAAACACGAGGATGCCCCGTTGAAGAACTTTGGCCAACAAAGTTCATTAGCAGCAATGATATAGCATGCAATCGCACGAGGAACGAGGCGATGAAATCCAGAACACGTTGGGGCACCTTTGCACCGTTCCTGAAACCTGATAAGCCATCACGAAAGGTTCAACTCTGTCGGAACATACTTGATGCCATCGGGTCAACGTATGATGGGATGGGTAGGCCTGAGCCACTGGCCGTCGAGGTCAGGGATGTCCGGACCGGCAGGCTTGCCATCAATGAAGAGGCCACCGGTCATGTCCCATTTGTCCAGGGGTATGCCTGCATCTTTGCAGAGCGTTACAAAGTCGCCCGGAAGCGCTGCTGCCACCTCGAGCCTAAAGTGTTTGTTGGATCCTGTTTTCCTGAACCGCTGAGAAGGACGAACAAATCAGCGGATGTGACGGGATGCGATAAGGTCCAGACTCACGGAAAAGCACAAACGGGAAGCATGCAGAAACACCCTGTTTTCTGGAACTCTGATAGAGCGGGCAATCTTGTCGGAGATTGGGGTGCGAGAATACACGGGGTCACCAAGAATAGGTGCTGGAAGAATCAATATCGTGGTCACGGGCGCTGAAGACACAAGTGGGGCCACTGACTGAGTAATGAATGGGCGAGGTGAACGCGCAATTGATGCTTCAGTCCAGTGTGGAGCGTCAGTTTGAGTAAGGATAAGGGTGCCTTGGGCTGCCCCACGTGTGTTAGCTGATATGAAGCGGAGGACGAGTGCAGGGTACCAACGGAGGAGGCGACAAGCTCCCAGTCTGTGGCCGCGAATTTGGCGCTGCAGCTTTGGCTAATAGATACGTGCCCACCATCCGTCTCAAGCGCATCCCTGATTTCACCGCTCCGTGCTGGAAAAGATTTTTCGCCTCCCCTCACTAACGCTAGATAGGTCTTCCAGATTGTTCTGTTCCGGAATTGCTGTGATAGCTGTCTCGATGTGGCAAGGTTCTTAGCGAGCACGAGAGCTCCAGTAGTTGACTATGAACCCATATTACGCTGGCTTCGCCGGATCCAAAGGTGACACGAACCTTGTCCAAGCGATGAACGGTGTGGGGTACCTTATCCATGTGAAAGCGATCCTTCAGATCTACGAAAGCAAGCTCCTGAGCAGTTCAGTCACCAGAAAATTATATGCACCCACCCGACAGCAGATCGTTGAACTTGTCCACGTTTCTCACCCTCTGCTTTTCGTCCTGCACACGAATTCGAAATCAGCCAAGAGCGCTGTCGTGTGTCAACCGTCACCCACGTACGTCGCCATCCTGTGCTTCGGACCCTTGGCATACAAGATAGGGTGGCTTATTGAGTACGATGATGCCCCGGTCGGCGTAGATGGCTAACCTGGACCAGTTCTTCAAACCTGCGGGTAGTTTGTCATGCAAACGAACATGAGGCTCATTACCTTTGAAGACCGCGAGGTGGCGTACATGCGCAGCAGAGAGAATGGTCGTTCTATTTCCCTTTCCTACAGGTTATTCGAATTTTTGGGAACGACGCAAGATGGGCTTGGAGATTTTGTTTTATGTTGGCTCAGCGGCAGTGACTTTAGAGGTCGCTGACTAAGCAGGAAAGCACAAACTCGGACACAACACTCCTATACTTCCACCGACCTACGGTGCTTGGAACAGATCAACGAGACAATTATGGAGCCAATTCCAATTCTCTCACTCGAGCGCGAGCATCACTGGGTCACCTCTCACGAACATTCGGACAAGAACCACAGTAATATCGTTGGCGATATGGAGTACGTGCCGCAACGCGCGGAATGGAAGATGCTACTCTCGCTCCGCAAATACGCATCATTCCGCCGAAACGGTGCTCCTATCCAATCAGAGCGCTCGCGAAGCCTCACCGAAGCCTTCAGAAGCGCAGCGTGAAAAGCCTTGTGTTGCAGATGCCTAGGGCAAATATGTTCCCTTGTATCACTCGATGTGGCGCCGCTGACGACCGTCAAACCACTACTGTGCTACTCGTATTCCCATCCGATTTCGTCCGGCAGGCTTCCACCCCGGTCCGTGCCGTTCAATTACCCGCAACCCAGCCTGAGATACGCACCGAAAGCCCCTTTCGGGCTTCACAAGGTCTTACCATTCCGTACAGTCAAATGTCGTTTTGTATCGCATGTCTGTGGTGAGAGTCAGGGCGACAGTTGTATTACGTAAACTAGTATTTGACCTTTTTGGGATGATTTACCCAATATGTGCAGCTCCGATTCCGAAATCTAACCCGATCACATACGAGTTGTCTCATCGCAAACCTCTACGAGACGACAAGATGGAGGTTATGGAGAATTATCAGACACCGCTTTCGAGGTAAGCAGTTTTTTGTATTAAACTCCCGTCGATATCCATGATCCGTGGGACAGTCGTTATGCCAGCAGAGAGATGTCCTACTTGTTTTCCTCTGCAGTGAGCGTTTTTCAAGTGGAGTCGGGAGCTCAGATTTACGATCTTTCCAGAATCGCTTCAAAACTTGGAGAGAATTATGGCTCAACCTCGCCATTGCAGAAAAGCAGCTCGGGCTCCCGATCAGCCAGGAAGCTATCGTGCAGATGAAGGCGAATCTCGTATGGAACCCCTTTTGGACTCTTTGTACACTTTCCGAGCTCGGTGATCTAGGATTTGACCCCTGAACAATTCGACACCGCGGCCAAAGAAGAGCAAAAATGCCGTCACGACGTTATGGCCCACGTTCACACATTTGGACGAGTTGCGCCGGCTGCGGCGGGCATCATTCAGTATGATTCTTCACGTTTCACCACTTCACGGTGATATTCATGCATGTGTGTATTTTTGTAGCTTGGGTGCCACCTCCTGTTATGTGACCGAGTGCGTGTGTGCTTTGATAGATGTGACTCGCTGGCTGAATCGGAGATCAGTAATGCTGATTTGATCTTTGTCCGAACTGGACTTGGTTATCTCCTCCAATCTCTTGCGGTTCTCATCTCACGCCTGTCGGCGTTTGCGGCTCAATATAGGGACCTTCCGACTCTGGGCTTTACCCACTTCCAGCCTGCGCAGCTCACTACCGTCGGTAAACGCGCGACTCTGTGGATTCAGGTGACGTCCGGTCTATGAGCTTGCAAGAACGGCCACCTGATGATAATGCAACATATCACAGGAACTCCTGTGGGATCTACGAAACATCAAGCGTGCGCGCGACGACCTCGGATTTCGTGGTGTCAAGGGCACGACCGGGACACAAGCGAGCTTCCTCGCTTTGTTCGATGGAGACCACGACAAAGTCGAGGAATTAGATAAATTCGTGACGAAGCTCAGCGGGTTCGAATATGCGTATCCTGTGACTTCTCAGACGTACTCGCGCAAGATCGACGTCGACGTTTTGGCACCTCTCGCGTCGCTCGGTGCCACGGCCCACAAGCTTGCAACTGACCTGAGGTTGCTGGCCAATCTCAAGGTCAGTCTTTCCAGTTTGAATTTCTGCTGATGTGACGGGCATTACAGGAAGTTGAAGAGCCGTTTGAATCGACTCAGATAGGCTCCTCCGCCATGGCTTACAAGCGGAACCCAATGCGGTGCGAGCGTGTGTGCAGCTTATCGCGGCACCTGATGGTCTTGCATCAAAACGCGCTCATGACGTCGGGCGTGCAGTGGTTTGAGCGGACGTTGGATGACAGGTTGATCCTTGTTTATCCGAAAGACAAATTACGATATCACTGACGCGATTGCAGTGCGAATCGTCGAGTGACGCTCCCGGAGGCATTTCTGACTGCAGACATTGTCCTGTCGACGTTGCGCAATGTCTCGGAAGGGCTGGTGGTGTACCCCAAGGTGATCGCGCGACGGATTTCGCAGGAGCTTCCATTCATGGCAACGGAAAACCTGATCATGGCGATGGTCAAAAAAGGAGGTGATAGGCAGGAAGCGCACGAGAAGATCAGAGTGAGCACAGTCTCGTGATGAGATGCCTAACGACTAAATTGATCGATTCCGTGATCACTTTTGCCACAACAGGTGCTCTCTCACGAGGCTGCGCACCAGGTCAAGCAGCTGGGACTGGAGAACGATCTCATCGAGCGTGTGCGAGGAGAGGCGTACTTTGACCCCATCAAAGGGGAGCTGGATGAGTTGCTGGACCCACGGACGTTCGTCGGGCGGGCGCCAGAGCAGGTGGACAAGTTCATCAAGGAGTGGGTTGTGCCAGCGTTGGCGGACAAGGAGCTGGAAGAAGCCGTCTCAGGCGCCAGGAGGGTGGAGCTTCATGTTTAATATTTCCTCGAGTAGAGCCTCCGATGCCGTTCGGCATGAGTCTACCAGTTTCACACTCCGACCCCTCATTGAAAGAGCGCCGGTGGAGGTGACATCACCAAGGGAATCCCACGCGGACGCGGTCTCGTCGAAACAGTTTGCCCTTCTTCCCGAACATCCATGAGCAGTCTCCAGATCCCCGACTCGTCTTCCCGGCAGCATCGCCCAATCTCCGTCTCAGCCCAGCCATCGCCCGTTTCGAACCACCCCAGGAGACAAAGGGCCTCCCACCAGGTCATCTCGCCCCAGCAGGTCCCGGATGATCAACCCGGATATCGCGACGTCTACTCCCACCCAGCTGCCGTGGCCTATCTCGCAGCGCACCCAAGACGGAATATACCCAAGTTCGGTCCTTATCTCCTCTTGCAGACTGTGGGCGAGGGCGAGTTCGGCAAGGTCAAGCTCGGCTTGCACAGTCAGTGGGGGGAAGAGGTGGCCGTAAAATTGATTCGTCGGGGCAACATTGACAGCTCTGTTCGGATGTCGAAAGTAGAGCGTGAGATCGAGGTCCTTCGCGTATGTCCCATTTTCCGACGATGCCACCCCACCTGACCCGTCCTCAGACCTTGAAGCATCCCAACATCGTCCGGCTCTACGACGTCATCGAAACAGACAAGTACATCGGCATCATCCTCGAGTTCGCCTCGGGTGGCGAGCTCTTCGACCACATCTTGGCCCACCGCTATCTCAAGGAGAAAGACGCCGCAAAACTCTTTTCCCAGCTCATTTCCGGCGTCTGGTACATCCATCAAAAGAAAATCGTCCACCGTGATCTCAAACTCGAAAATCTCCTCCTCGACCGCAACCGCAACGTTATAATCACAGACTTCGGTTTCGCTAACCGCTTTGAACATCGCGCCGACGACCTCATGCAAACCAGTTGCGGCTCTCCTTGCTATGCCGCCCCGGAGCTCGTCATCTCCGAGGGTCTCTACGTCGGTTCTGCTGTCGATATCTGGTCCTGTGGCGTCATCTTGTATGCTATGCTCGCAGGCTATCTCCCTTTTGATGATGACCCCGCCAACCCTGATGGCGACAATATTAATCTCTTGTACAAATATATCGTTAATACCCCCCTCTCTTTCCCCGAATATGTCTCTGCCGAGGCCAGAGACCTCCTGTCCATGATGCTCGTCCCAGATCCTACTCGTCGTGCTGATTTACGGTCGATTATGGTGCACCCTTGGCTGTCCGCTTACTCCCATACCTTCTCAAAGGCCGTCGAAGACCTCGAGCACGCCGCTATGGAACAACACCAGATGAAGAGACTGGCATATCAGAGACAGATGCGCCAAACAGCTGCAGGTCAATCAGAACCCAGCAGAGTGGCGCGTAGTCAAAGTGCTCGCGTCGACGGCATGCTTAATCCTTCCACTTCATCGAATCCAAGGAGCCACTCTTATAGAGACAATTTACCCCCTGGTCAACCAGAATACCTCTATGAAACGTCCGCTGACCAGTCCTTATACTCATCACCATCTCCTGCACCTCACTCTCGTAATGCTGTTTCTCTCGCTGTCACTCCTGCTACGTCTACTGGTCCTGCTGACGATGATCCATTTGCGCCTTCATCTGCCGTTAATATCCCTGTCACAATCTCATTGCCAGATGAAGGGCCATCAACCATCCCTGATATCACAGATATCGACTCGTCTTACTCTCCTAATGGATCTGCAAAACCGCCTGCCGACACAGGAAAGAAGAAAGCTGCTACTGCTCTCCGGCATACCATCCAAGTGGAATACCCTGGCGATCCCCAACCCCAGGAGCAAGTACCCAGTTCATCTCATACTAAAGCATCCAAAGCGGAATCACCGCATGCTGGCCCCAGTTCTAAGCAAGGTACCGAACCTCGCGACCGTGCCATGTCCCAAACCATCCCTCGTGTACCTATAGAGAAAGTCTCTGTTGTGCCCGATGCCGAGACGTCGGTACCAAAGCCACTCCCTGCTATTCCATCTACCCCTACTCCTTCGCGTGTCGACACGACACACCTCACTCTACCAGGAGCGCCGCGCGAGAACCAACCGCAGACACCATCGCTCGCCATCTCTCCTGCTAGCCCTTCGACTGCAACTGCGGAGGACAGGTCCGTCAACACTGCGACTGGCTCTACAGGCTCTGGTTCAAGTCGTCATCGCAAAGGCCTGTCTGTGGATAAATTTGGTCTTGGAAAAATATTCGGCACAAATAACGACCAGTCTGCCTCCAACGGTATGCGGTCCCGTGTACCATCCGAAAGCTCGGCAGCTGGTGCGCCTGTAGTGGAAGAGAAGAGGGCACCTTCTGTTGTCACAAGCACCAACAACACTGCTCAGAATGCTCTACTGAGTCCTGTCTCATCCAGTCCGTCTGATCCAGCCAAGAACAAGAGGCGAAACACCCTCACAGTCATGGTGGAGCCCTTCAGTCGTACCATCAAGTCACGGAAAGGCAAAACCCCTGTCAGTGAAACGCCTGCCAAAGAGAGCCGCGATCTTGAGAAGCAATTGCCGCCATCTTCCACCGTCTCTCCTTCCCAAACCAATCGTGGCACTGTCTTCCCCAGCGTAGCCAAGGATGGCCATCAAACCCACGAGATGCCCGCATCGACGACCAAGGCTCGCAACGTTATGCAGTGGTTCAGGAGAAGAAGCAATGTCAAGCCTGATGGAGAAGAGTTGCCTGATCTGGGAGGCTCGCGCGCTGGCACAGATCTCTCGTCGCGCTCTGCGATTCCCACACCGAGCTCCAAGACAGAGTTAGATCAAGGTCGGTCCGCCGGCATTGGAGAGACTTCCTTCTCGTTCTCCAGGACCGGATGGAAGTTCAATACTTCTACCGCTCCAAAAGACGTCTTGCGCATCCATCATGGTGCGGTTGATCAAACCACGATCACCACCAGACCACCTCCGGAAGTCATCAAACATGTGTGCAAGGTTTTGAAGGAGATGGGCATGGAAATTAAGCCCGAAAGTGAATACAAGTATAGATGTGTTCGGGCTAAGAGGAGAAAGAGTGGCGGTGCAGTCGGATTGGGCTTCAGCACGGTGGGAAGCGGGAGTGGACTGGCCGCATTCACGATGGTTGGGTCAGCGGCATCCAATGGCGTAAGTCACACCCGGATCTGCCTGTCATTCTGGATTCGCTAATGACAAACCTTGCAGGTCGACAAACGGGGTCTTCCCGTCCCATCTCACCCCTCTCCTGGCGGGATGCTCAAAGGTCTTCTCATGCGAAGACAGTCGTCCCAAGTTTCCGGCGTAGCCTCCTCACAACCTTCGCTGTCCCTGGATGACGACAATGCTGGAACTTCCCCTGTGGAGCCTACCCCGTCTGGCGTTGATGAGCCCATTTACGGTGACGCAACCCAGGACGCAGGGGACGAAGTTCGCTTCTCGGTCGAGCTCACGCGGATAGACCGCCTCAAAGATACCTATAGTCTCGATATCCGTCGCTTGAAAGGTAATTTACGAAGTTACAAATTCCTGTACGACACCATCAGGGAGTACGTATCGTCGCTCTGCTTCGTGCATTACGTGCTGACGCTACCCTTTTCTAGGAGAGCAGACCTTCAGAGTTAGGGTATTGGCAGGTACCTGTATCTTAGGTCTCCACGCTGGTCCGCCCCGTGTCGTTTGAAACGCCGTCATACTCACAATCCACATCATACCCTACCACACGCTCGTAATCTTTTTCGCTTCTCTTTCCTTCACTTTGCCATCCTTTCACATCTCATTCAACTGTTTATGTCTACCCTGCTCTAGGTTTTCGGTCGGTCGATCCGACACGCCATTGCCACTGCTGCCGTTCTCATTGGTTGTTCTGTCCTGTTCTCCACCGTCGCCCTCCCAGTGTCTATAGTTCCGCTCGTCTTCTTTTGCTCCCGCCTTCCATTCATCGCAGAATTATATGACAAAAATCTCCATTCAACCTTACATGTGCGTATCACTCGGACTGGTTTTAGTACCCGCAAGGAACGGAAGATGATCATGATTGTACATATTCCCAACGCCGTCCCGAAAAACGGTGCATGTCGACATCGTTTTACATGCGTTTGAAATTCAAAAATGAAGAAACCCCTTGCGCCCCAATGTTGCGCGTCCGTCACGACCGAAAAGGAAACCCGTCGAGTTCCTGGGCCGCATCGTCCGCGTCCGTCGAGCAAGGCAACAGCATGGCGAGCGAACCGTGATCGCAATAACCATACCGCGACCTACATTTACTCATCAATTCCGGGACCGCGGGCGACCCGACAAGGACATGCGTCACAGAGGCGTATTCGCTCGCAAAGCTCGAGTCGGGCGAGTCCAGCGAGAGCGCCGCCGACCGGTCCACGTCCAACCCCGGCAGATCCACGTCCGACTCGAACGGCAGGTGGAAACGGTCAAAGAACCCTATACCCGCCGTGCCAGTGGCGGCGCCACACGGCGTGCGACCACGGTGAAGCAACTCTGTATCGGACCGTAACGCGATATCCATCCCTAGAGGGGATCCGAGGTTCAGGGGGGATTCGGACAGACCCAGTCCAGGGTAGTCAAACGAGAGCAGTATCGGATCGATTTGGAAGGGGCCGGTCGAAGGCGAAACTGGGGGGTCCTCGGCGTTCGACGGAATGGGGCCCGACAGGCGTAGCGGCCTCAGTGCGGGTGGGAGAAGCTCGTCTGAAGAGCCGCTCTCGATGCCGCCGGACACGGATACGAGGCCGGTCAGGTCGATGTTGTCGTCGAGGGATTCGTTGGACAGGGCGCTCGCGAGACGGGAGAGTTCTGCCGTCTTGGTCGGGTTTCTGTTTCGGCTCCAAGTCCTAGCGTTGAGACTATTCTTTCGGTGTTCAACCGTGAACGGCTGAACGAGGAGGGTGGTACATATCAATGGCGAATCGATCGGGTGGTTGCAAGGCAACAGTGATCCGTCTGACGTAGCCGCTCTGCTCCATGGGCTCGATACGTGGCAGCTTTCGAGGGGCGTTTCCCTCGGGATGGACCGCGTCGTAGGACTGGCACGCACAGACGACCCGGGACTTGACGAGCCCGAGTTAATTCTCGCGTTCTCGTCGTACTGATCCCGTTTTCGTTTGCGTTCGCGCAGCCCGCATGGTTCGGGGTTCGCCGGATCGAGCGGACCACCTGTCGTGGGCCATTCCGGATTGGCCTGGGATGAGGACAGGATCGGCGACAAGGATACCTCTGGCTCCTCGACCTTGCCCTGTCTTCTCTGCCCTTTAGCCCGCTTGGCCCCGTACCCCACGTCGACGCCGAGTATGCCAAATCCCGATGCCCCCTGCCCAGCACGTTTCAACACGCACGTCGGACACGCCTTGACAAATTGCGCCGTCAGCTCCTTGGGCACCCACGAATAGCGCTCCCGAATCACCGAGCATGTCTTGTCCCGCCCGCCATGCCCCGCGCGGAGATGGCAGTAGCAAAAAAGCTCATATAGCTGCTCCTGGATCGCCACCGGCCGGTTCTCGTGCAGCACGACCGCAGTGAGGAAGTCATTCGTCGACGCCGCGCGGCAGATGCCCATCTCGCGCTCCAGTTCGAGGTCTGCTTCGTCGTCGGACGCGTCCGGGTCTGCGTTTCGCTTCCCCGTCATAGTAGACGACCCGTTTTCCGGGTCCCCCGGATCGCCTTCGTCCTTTATGTCGAGATCCGTCATCGACGTTGTCACGGTACGCGTCAGCGTGAACATCTTGCGTACCCAGAACCGGAATTGTGGCGTATCGATCGTGCACACGTCGGGCTGATGCAACACGTCCCAGATCTTGTCGAACATGGCCTGCGTGATGAGTGCCTTGTCGCGTTTCCGCGGGCTGAGGCCGAGCAGGTAGTCGGCCTCGATTCGCTTGTACTCGGCGTAGGTCGGCAGGCCGGGTTGGTCGGGCGGTGTATCTGCATCCATGTTCGGATTCGTGTCTCCTTCTGTGTCTCCATCGGGTGAACATGCCAGGGAAGGCGAGAGCGGGGAAAGAAACTGGGGGTGAACGAGCGGGCTCCCAAAATCCGCGGGGCTGGGCGAGCGACGGTCATATGGCCTCGACGGCGTCCCGCGCGACAAGCGCGCTCGTAGACTAGCAGGCATCCCTGATTTTTCTCGAGGTCGGGAAGAAATGAGTGTGGTGAAATATGTAGTTTGTGTACCGTAAGAGAATGGAAGATTAGATGTGTTCGTACGCTAAGCCTGCGTGAAGAAAGATTTATTTTAATACTGTCCAGTACGTGGCTGTTGCAGTGGCTGACCACACCACGCGTCATATCACGTGATGAAAATCAATCCCCAAGTTAAGTGTCATGTGCGATGATAATATGCAGTGTCGAACAAGAATGAATGGAAATCCCAATGTGAGAAGGTAACGGCCTGTCAGCATCCGCCGTTCAACCTGTTCTTGGGTACCGTCTGGTTATATTGCGGAAATCCCCAGCTCGTGAGGCTGAAATTGGTATACGCTTCCTTGTACCTATTGCCTACGTCAATCCGTCAGCCCGGCCCACGAAGGAAGATACGCACGCGTCCGAGTCGATATAGGCGGCAGTTGGAAACTCGGGCAGACCGCGCCCAATATTTTTCGCGTTCGAAGATTGGTATACCCGAGTGTAATCGTCACGGGCAGCTGAACGTCGGCAAAGTCGATCCCTCCAAAGCCGATCGAGAATCCCAGGTTCGCGATGATGTACTGTACGATACGAGCACGATCTCCGCCTGCACACTTCGGCAGAGAAAAAGACATACCATGGGTTCTTGGGGGAATCGGCCGGGCACCAATCTGAGTGGGTCGGCGGCCAAGCCTCCCGAGAAGACTGTCAAACGCGCTTGCCGTTGCTTATCCACGTTAGGTACGCATTGTCGGACCCGGGAACGTACTCGAACCCATACACGCCGTAACACCCCTTGTCCAGCTGATAACAGTCTTGATCCGTGACGCTTGCCGTTTGTTGATACGCACTGCCAACGTAGGGATTAAGCACCATGATGTTCGGGCCGTAAATGGCGTAATTGTCCGACGTGTTGAGAAATTGGAATGCAGCCTATGTCACTCATCAATATTTCAAATCACTCTTGATGTAAACGAAAGGTAAACCGTACGTTGAACGGGGCCCGATGCGCAGATCGAGACACCTTGCCGACACCATAATCCACAGTGGCTTAGACAGTGTCGATCCCGGGTGCCGACCTACTAATGTAGCTTCCGTTCGTGCTCAGAGGACTTGGACGGGACTCGCCAGGACGGGTACACGCAGATAAGCGCTGACCAGGAAGGAAAGACTGCATAAATCGCGTCCCGTCGGACCAAAGGTTGCAAGCGAGCGGCATAGAAGCGGCCCACCAACACGCCACCATACGTTGGATCACAATTTTGCGCCGCAGCCAATGGCAACTTTTGGCGAGGATAGGATTAGTTCGGCAGCGTACCCACGTCACTGTTGGACATCGTAGGCAGTATCGCCACCAGCGCATCTTGATCCCGCACCCATCGGTGTAGTCTTGACAGCACTTACATCAGCGCCTTGTAGCTTCCCCGCGCAGATTTTTCCTTTCTTCCCTCAGCTCGTTGCATTGGACAACGGCTAAGGTGCGTTGTACACCTTGTCCGTACGATAAAGACCTACTCACGTACCTGTAGACGTAGCTCTGTCACAGCCTTCAGTCGCAACTGTCGTACGACTACAGCCACTTCTGAAAGTTGCGAATCAGGAGAGCACCGCGGATTCAGAGACAGTTGTCCCACCAGACCTTCCAAACTGGCGCCGAAGCCAGCACGTCCTGGATTTCCCATCGTCCATCTTCGCCGGGATCAGATAGTGACCGTCCATTCATGTATAATCAACACTCTCACAGCCGGCCATAAACCGCTAGACATGAAGTCAGTACACTCTTCACGAGAATAATGAAACCCACTGGATATTGTTCGAACCCGGAAAGATTACATAACATGTCAGAAGATGACAAACGATCCCATGGAACACACCTATTCTCCATCAATCTACCCGTGAAGCAAAACTTGTTCCTATTTGCCCCACCGTTAGTTTAGCTGAGCTCAAGTAGCAAAAACTCACTATGACTGAATCTACACGTGTCTCGATCGGTGAGATGAAGCACAACTACGACGCACGACACACCATCCCCGACCGGTATGTCAAGTTATGATCCGTCGCAGGGTCCTGCTTGCTCAGAGTGATAGTCAATGATCCGGGCCTGGATGCATTAGAGCAGCAATGGTTTTCTGAGGAAGAACCATTCCCTGATGCAAAAAATGAGTGCCGCCACGGGATCATACCATTCCAAGTCGTTCTACGTCCCATCAACTCTCATCAGTCCATCCACCTACACCCCGATTCGCATACTCACCGTCTCCCAATAATGAAGGTTGGGTGCTTCCCAATACGGATCGTCACCCGCATAAAACGATCGACCCTCAACGTTGAACCCGTCTGAAACACGAGCTCCAGCGTCTCGCCTGACATACATGACTATTTCGTGTATGCGTCCTTGGGCGTGTCGGTGTCGATGAGGCCGCAGTTCCCAGGCATGTCTGGCAGCTGCCCCGTCGCGTTGATACCGCCGAGGTTGAATCCGCCCTGCGTCGTCTGCCTGTGGGACAAGAGATGACTCGCAAGAGGGAATCCTGTGAAGGAGGGTGATAAATAGTACAGAAGCCTGAGATGGCCAAGGGCGGGAGTATACCTAGACTGGAGATTGCGCGCGTCACCGACAGGACCAAGGCGAGACGTAACGGAACTCACAAGAGCGTGACGCAACCCATGGCAAGCACAAACAGACAACCCAGGTTGGCGAATCCACGCAAGGTGCAGATGCCACCACCCTTGTCGTTCTTTGCGTCCCGCTTCGGGTCCGGATTATGAAGGTAGTCGTCTGGATCAGGTGTCCCATTGTGAACGCCGTCGCACCCCAGTCGGCAGGATCGGACTTGTGCGAGTACTAGCGCATTCGTTCAGCATCATTACAGCCCGTCCCAAAGACAAACGTGTGTTGCCTTGTGAGAAAACGAGTTCTGAACGCACGTCAGCATACTATGTATGATGATCATGCGACAACTTGAGACTCACGCAGGAAGGTGGACCTGAAGGACTGGGCGACCTGCACAATTGTGGTGACTCCAGGCTCAAGGAACCTCGCTCCACGGCGCCACTCGCGCTCACGATGGACAGTGACTTGGAACGGAAGTCGTGCAGACTTGGCGGGGCAGCCAAATTTGCATTGGATGGAGATGTGATGGTATTGTATTCCTGCTTCGTCAGAGGAGTGTCCATGGATGTCATCCAAGCAGTATGTTTGCTGCACCCTAAGGGACCGGGAGGGCTCCTTGACCTCGCGCCCTTGATCCACTGGCGGGCGCTGCAGATGCAAGGATGATGGCAAACGCATTGTCTGCATTGGCCAGGACGTCAGGTTAGTCGCTCGTCACAGGCCGCAAGAGACGGTGCACTTGTACATCTTGTCCTACAAGTCCTGTACTGACAACGACTCATGTTCATGCTGGTCCTAAGTCGTCCCAACCGGCTAACCAGAGCGGAGGACAACAATCGTGGGAATGCGTGTCAGGTGTTGCGGTAATAGAGTACATCCAAGAATACATCCATGCACGAGCAAAACGATCCACGACAGTACAAGGTTGTATCCAGCTTGGTCTCTCGACCAGGGATACCAGGGACAGCTTCAAGAGGGGATTACCTTTCAATTCTTATCATCCCCTCATCCGAATAACCCTCATAGCACGACTCGGTGCTACCAGTCCTCTTCCTGGTCCAAATTCAGCTTTTGCAGATCTAGCCTGCCCACTTCGTCGTAGTAATCCTTCACGTTCGAAGTGCTGCTCTTCTCAGGTACAATCAGGGATTCGATCATGTCCAACGCTGCGTCGCGACCATCAATGTCGCGATAGTCCCGAATACGTGCG
>JBBPTO010000374.1:0-32678 GCA_038094155.1 Pulveroboletus cf. aberrans | reverse complement strand
CACTTTGTAGCAGTGTACATTGTGTCAAATGCCATACATTTGACTACTCTCCCCTGAGTGCATCAAGTGCACATGTAGAGTCACTTTTGTCTGCTTTGGATGACAGTCTCTGATGCAATGCAGATGTTGGATTCATTGGCAAGAATGGTGCTATTGAGAGAAGCTGTGGATGCACAGCTACTAACTACACTCACCTTCAGGCAAAAAGTGGCACTATGGAGCCTGTTCATGGTGCTGATCCAGCAAAGTGAAGTGCGAAGCAGTTCCTGGGACCAAGAGTTGTTACAGATGCCAGCAAAGTAATCTTGTTGACACATGTGACATTCAGGAGCCTGGAAGTGCTACCTTGGCTGTCAACATGCCACCTGAAAAGCCCCAGCCTGATGGTGGTCTACCAGCATATCCTGAGGGCAAGCGCACTCACCATGTGACATTCACACACTTGGTCTCCAAGCCCTCTGATCCACCTGCAGCCCAGTCTCTATCAACTCAGAAACAATTGACTAGCCATTCAACAGATCATGCTACACATGAGTCCATGCACCTCGTGACTCAGCTTTCAACTTGGAGTCAGTCTGATTTGAATCCTCTATCTGAAGATGAAGAGCATGATGACTTTATGACTAATGATGCTGATGAAAAAACTGATATTTCCATGTATCTGACAGATGTACTCAGAGGTGCAGACAACTTTTTGAGTACAGTTACAGAGGGTCTTGAATGTGAAGAAGATGTGAATGTCAACATACTTGAGGACCAAAGTGATGGAACCAGCAAGAGGTTCAATTTCAATGTTTCCGGTGACTCTGGCAAGTCTGACTCAGATTCTGCTCTTGATGAGCTACTAGAACAACATCGAGCCAGTACCAAACCTCTGTCCAAGGGCCAGTTGAAGCAGAGACAGTGGGCTCACAAGAACTTGCCTGTTACTTCCCAGGTCACAGTTCATGACCATGACTTCAATGCCACAGGTAAGTATGTTCCATCAAACTGTTTCATTTACTTATCTTGTTGCCCTCAGCACTCGAGTTCATCGACAAGGAGTTCTCTATTCAGTGTTCCACACCTTGTCCTGATGGTACACAAGCTCCATTCAAGATTTCATCCACCATCACACTTGAGAATCTTCATGATATAGTTGCCCAGAAGATGAAATGGCACCCCAATGCACTCTGCCTTCAGTATCATCTTGACTCTGACAAGGTGAAGCAAGCTTCAACTTCAATTCAAATGGACAACAAGCTCAAAATATTTTTAGGACACTTAGAAGACCTTATCATTCCCAAATGCCTATCTGGCAGATGTAAGGCAGCCTGCATGCCCAAGAATCCACTTGTACTGTTTGAAGATGGCTCTCTTGTAGATCATGGCGGCATGTCTCATACTAACAACTTGAATATGGTATGAGTATGCCTATTTTGTATTTTCTTTGAAATCTAACATTTATTTTTACTAGGGCAAAGGTTTAGGTGCAATGTCAGGCAATGTCAAACAGAGGGGCGCCATGCAGTCTGATATGTCAGACCTTGATGGCACCTCCCACCATCTCCAACTGGTAAAGGAGCTCTGCAAAAGGTGGAAGTGTGATATTCATACAAGCAAGAAAGGCACTGACAAGTGGTGTTACAGGCCCAGCAGCAGTGACATGTGCTAGAGCATGTCAGTCAGCCACCTCTCATTTTGGGCCATCCAAATCGTAAGTGATGTCCTCCTTCAATCTAAACTTGCTTTATCTACTATGTTGATTGACAGATGGAAGGTCATGCGTCGATCAATGAAAAACCAATCAGTCTCAAGCTTGAAGATGCACCACGTGCCTCAGGTGAATCTGACCAGCAGAACCCCACCAGCACACAAGTAGGATGGCACAGAGTTCCATCTGGTACCCAGGCCCCCTTCCAGTCTGTATTCCAGCTTCTTCTGCCACTGCCATGGGGAGTGCCAGGGGGCACACAGGGCCATTGGCAGATGCAACCATAGCCTGTGTCCCAAGGTACTAATTCATCAAACCAACTCTCAGGTCAGACAGGGCTGGCACCACCTCAGGATGTCATGCACTCCATTTCTCCTGCCCCAGCCCCTCCTGCACCCACTTCCAACATACTTTAGTGGTTTGCATATCTCGACACGCACCTTCAAAGGAATCAAAATAACATCATCTTCAAACCGTTTGGGCCAATTCTCAGGAAAAAAGGCTACCATCATCTCCATCATCTCAACCCCAAGTACATCAAATGGTTGGACCTTTGAGACTGGCTTGAAATTGAGAATGGTACTGCATTGACATATTCAAATATGCTGAGGAGGATCTCAATGCAGTGAAGTCAGGGGCATTGGTGCTTCTCTGTGACAATCTTGATGCATAGATAGTTCTTTCATTACATTATGATCACACAATAGAAGTTTGTTTTCCTGTTGCATTGCACTGCCATCAATCAAGGAGTGTGCACACAAAAACATTCAATTTGATTGAAATGCTATACTGTAGCAGCTAAAATACGGTGCATTCAATGTATACCTAGCCATATTGTATCCCACATCCACCTCATGACTCAACCACATCTCACATGTCTCCTTTTGTTGCTGTTCAAAAGTCTTGCCTGGCTGAGTGCATCCACGGCTTCTCTTGATAGCACCATTCTTGCCAATGAATCCAACATCTGCATTGCATCAGAGACTGTCATCCAAAGCAGACAAAAGTGACTCTACATGTGCACTTGATGCACTCAGGGGAGAGTAGTCAAATGTATGGCATTTGACACAATGTACACTGCTACAAAGTGTCAGGTTGCTGTTGTGGATCCTGACCGCTGGCTGAGTTGTCATCATCATCATCACGTTCACATCCAGTGCCTTGACCTTGGGGATGCTGACAATCTGGGCATCGAGTGCATGGAAAAGGAGGGCATGTGCCAGTCAGAGAGTGACTTCTCTGCACCTTCTGTAGGATTCACTTGCAAGATCTTCACAGAGTTCATCAAGGGCATCTTGGAGGCAAGTGGTGCATGCACACTCATCCTGATCAAAGGATTTCCTGAATATTTGTCTTCCTGTGTGAAATCTCGAAGTTTGCCATAGAACATCTGTGCAAAGGAGCCTCTCAACATATGCCTCTCATGCACAGGGGAAAATATACCTCAGGTGTGGGCTCTTTCAGTCATTTGACAGCTGCCTTTGCCCATATTCCCTTCAGAGTGGCCATCTGTGGCTGCACACCTTGGAACACTTCATCTTGAGCAGGGGTTGCATCCAGTTCATCCCAGTACTTGATGGCATGTTCAGATGGTTTCACACTGGGGCAAACATCTCTTGAATCCACTGCATAGGGTTCAAATAGCTGGTGGTAAGACCAATCAGGGCAAAGCACATGAGCCTTCGGAAAACACTACCTAGGCTATGAGACTTTGCCAGAGCACAGTAGCGGACCTGGGTGTTGTAGACTGTGGGCTACACGGCTGCCTGTGGATGTTCTCCTGGACATAGCATCATCCCGATGGCATTCTGATGATGCTCCGAAATCGTCATTCCGAGAAGGTGGATTTCTGTCTCCAGACCAGTCGTGATATGTTCTATGGGATGTTCTGAGTCGTCTGTGATTGTTTGCGAGGTCATCCAGTGGATAGTTAAGGTGCTATGATGGATGGGAGATGGATGCTGATTTTTTCGCTCAAATTTGCATGCCGCCAAGCTAGCCAAAAACAACAGTAAAACTCGTCAGTTGATATTATCAATGGACCTTGATATTCTCGACAGCCACTATATTACTGTTGTTTTCAGTTTGGTTTGCCACATGGGAAAATCCTGTGTATAAATACATCATACCTTGGATTTTCCATAGCACCTCAACATGACATCGGAATTCAACACCGTTCACCTCGTAGATCACTGCAGAATGCATTCTGAGAGGTCCGAGATCAAGATTTGAACTTTCATTTTTTGGCATTTACAATGAGGTCGGAATTTGAGCGGGACTGAGAATGTAACAGCTTAGTCACATGTCAAAGGTCGATCATCGATACAATTGTTTTGAGGCAGATTGTCTCAGTAGAGCAGATAGGGATGTTGAGTAGAAGATAAAAACGATGTAGCTGTACTTTCTCGCCCTCAATCAACCTACAGAGGATTTCACCCCTTCGCCTTGTAGGAGATTTCATGTGAATGTCAGACTATAAGCCTGCGTCACATCTTTTTTGAAGTCTAGACCTCCTCTGTTGTTTATTGTTCTTGTTTAAAAGTTTTCTTTTATCTGGTCGAGCATTACCGGAACCCAAAGGATAGGCCATCCTTGCAAGTTACCCTTTGGTCACTCCCCCTCTGATAAAATCTTCAATCTCGCTTTAAACTCCACAAAATTCCAAAAAATTATCCTATCAAACTACAGCTCTTTAAAAGAAAAAGAAATGCCATGCTATCAACTCTGCAGTACTACTGCATGGGCAGCAACCCATCTTTCGACCCCTCAAAGACGAGCTAGTGAGTCTTCCCTTCCTACTTTGACTCCAGCTCCCGAGCTCAGGTCGCCAGACCTTGGAGTTGATGAGCAGCCCCGAGACCGCACCTTCTGCTCCTACCGTGATGTGGTTGCATCTCAAGAGGTAACCCCGTCCTTCGAGACACTGGGTAGTAGAATTGGGATAGATGTACCTGTCTTTGTTGCATCGACCAAGCCGTCTGCAGACCCCAAATTTAAAGACGATTTAATCGTGCCTGGAGGATTCCAGGAACTGAGCAAGTACTTGGGTGAAGGAGATGATGAGTGGACCACAGTGTGGCGACAAAGACATTGCGCATGTGTGACTGATGGATCACCTTGTGTCATCCTGCGATCACTACAGGAAGAAATGGACCTGGCAATCCAAACAGCTGAAGATCAGCTTAGACCATCTGAGCAGGAGTTAATCCACAGATGAGAGAATGTACTTCTCACCACTGAGAGTACAGGCTCGGAATCGGAAGCGAGCTCCAATAAGCACCTGAAAGACAAGGGCAAGGGCATTGACTCTAGGAACTGGGGAGAAGTCAACATCCATGAAAATGAGATGGACATGGAATCTCAGTGGCAAGAGCTTGTCCAACTCAAGAAAGGAGCAAAAAGGGCTCATCAGAAAGAAAAAAGAGCCAAAAGGTACTCAGACAGCAAAGTTGCCGAGTCTGAATCTGAGCATAGCAATCGCAGGAGGAAACAGTCCTCCAAGCTAAAGCGCTCTAAACTGCCTCTCGAGGTTGAAAAAGCTATCTTCATTAGTGATCGTAAGGCTTGTAAGCTCTTAAAACACAAAGTCTATATGGACAGCAATAGTCCCATTGAAAAGCTAGTAGACCAGGTGTTGAAGGCCAAGAAAAGGCGACTGCTTGGAAAGGTGATCAAGCCAGTACTTGAGCCGACTCAACAACTAGCCCCAACAAGCTACTTGGGGAAAGCCCTCAGGAGAACTAGTAAAAGCTGTGAACCACAGCTTTCCCCTAGCGAGTCCGGAACTAGCTCAGACTCCTTGAGTGAAAACAGATCGCTCTCCTCTGATTCGAGTGACTCTAGCTCAAACCCGAGTGAACCCTCCTTGTCAGGCTCAGAATCCTCTGGCTCAACCTCTTCGAGTAAGTCCTCTGAGGAGTCTTCTGACTTGGACTTCAAGTGTTCTCGTCGAAAGCCCACATCTCATCAGAAGAGACGAGCCAACAAGAAAGGGCACAAATCAAAGAAAAGGAAAAGGAGCAGCTATGGAAAATTAAAGCCAATCCAGCCTACCAAATACAATGGGGAGCCTGACTCACGAGCATTCCATCAGTTTGTCACCGAAGGGACTGCTTATGTTGAGGCAGGACAAGTGTCAAGTACAGAGAGAGCCTTCATGCTTTCTCATTTCCCTACAGGAAAGGCCCATGAGTTCTACTTGCAGGAGGTTTTGGATAACCCCTACAAATGGAAACTCCGATGCTTCTTCATCAGATTATTCAATCATTGCTTTCCAATCAACTTTAGAACTTCTCAGTGAGATAAGCTGAAGAAGACATACCAAAACCAGAAGAGCATTTGAAAGTTTCTCTCAGAACTTCATGGCCTCTGGAATCTAATTGGAGACATTAGTGAATGTGACAAAGTTATGAAATTCTGGTATGGTCTTAACAATGACCTCCAGAGTGATCTCTGGCATGATAAACTAAACCCCAAGCACTTGTCCCTTTGATCTGTGATAGCAGCTGTGGAGGTCCTTGAGATAGTGAGAACTGTTGAAAACAAGAATTGCTGGCTCAAGGACCTGAGATGAAATGGCAAGGGAGATGCCCAAGTCTCGGGAGATAAAGCAATATCTCAAGCCAATGATCAACAGACTGCTGCAAAACCTAAGGTTGGCTTTGCTGGACATTGGAGTTACAGCTTCAGGTGAAAGGGACCTGAAAAGCAGACAAAGTCTGGCAACCCCAAGACTGGATCGAAGCTGACACAGAAGTATAACATATCCAGGGAAGTGTTACAATCTACCTTGGACCACACTTTTCCTTGAACTTATCACTTACTACACATGGGTATAAGTCCCAACTTGGACATTTATTTCTTTTCATTGCTGACTATGATATCTTGACTCATCATCTGCTTCCATTGCATTCTATGTGATTCCACTCCACTTGCTTCATCAGCAATTCCTTCCATCGTATTTCTTTATGTTCCATGCCTGCCCTAGACTCCCTTATGTATATAAACCCATGTCGTTGCACATATGCTCCTCAGTCTAGTCTTACCATTCTCCTTACCGTTTCTTGCCCTCTACTGTGTACCATCACAGGAATACATCATTATTCCCACTCCACAATACAGACCCAAGGGTAGCCTTAATATCTTCTTGCTCTTCATCGCTGTGAACCACCCTTAAATGGGAAGTCTCTATCATTGACCTCATCTAGAGGTCTCCTTGTCACCACCCTTCAAAGGGAAGTCCTTGTCGTCTGTCCTTGATAGTAGGCAGACTCCTTGTTCACCATTCACTCAGTAGTAACCTTGGTTGTTGTTAGCTTGGCAGCACCTTTTATCACCAAACCTCATTAGTAGGTAAAGCTCCTTGTAGACACCTTGCAATCATCAAGCTCTGTTGCTCTTGTTCACAGTTAAGTCTGTAGCTTCAATGGTTCTATGCCTGCCCTTGTTTAGATCAGCCATAACAAAAGACTAGACTCTTTCCTTGTACTGGCTACTTCCATGTAAGCCACCATTCATTCCTATCATCCTTCAACCAATTCCCTTCATGGGGAATCCTTTTGTACCCCATGTGTACCACTGCCTCCAGCAGAAGACTCCTTGGACACTTCTGACCAAGAAGTCATCACCTCTGTTCAACCATCAGGACCATCATCGGTCACTCCCACTGTCCCCACTGTTTCATATAACCCCCCACTTGCTGTCCACCAGCGCATTGCCCTGGAAAGCACCCCTCTCACCTCTGCCCCCATGTCCTCTTTGAAACCCATTGAACTTCGCCTCACTAGGCCCAAGGCCTATGACAGGGAACCCTCTGAAGCCATCCGATGGCTTATCTCTGCCTGTTTATACATGCTCATCAACAAAGACATCTATGACACCAATCATAAGAAGATTGGCTTTTTCCTCTCATATATGAGTGAAGGCCCTGCCAAGCAATGGGCCAAGTTCAAGTGTTTCAAAGCCCTTGAGACCGATGATTTTAGCACCCTCAAGAATTTCATTAAGGAGTTCAAAGCTGCCTTCAATTGAGGCAACACCAAGCAGGCTGCGCTATTCTGGCTTGCCACTCACTGCATTGAGAAGATCACTCAACTCGATGACTACATCATCAAGTTCCTTCTCCATGTCGGGAAGGCTGGTTTCACCTATCCCCCACTTGCTGTTGATGCTGCTGCCCATCACACTCTGATCCAGTTCTTCTGGGTTGGAATTCCAGTTGCTCTTATGCATAGAATCAACTTCATGGATACTGTACCTACCACTATCAAGAAGTGGATCGCCCAGTCCTTCCATTTTAAGGCACAGTGGGATGAGGGAGATGCCATTTCCAAGCAACATTGTAGAACCTCATTCACCCAGACCCACCAATACTCCAAGCCTGCTTCCAGACCCCCCAGGGACCCTAATGCCATGAACGTCAACATCGTCCACCTCCCCAAGCTGACTCCTGAAGAATGAAAATGATGCTGAAAGAAGAACCTTTGCTTCTGTTGCCACAAGAGGGGACATGGCTCCCACTCTTGCCTGGTTTACCCTTCCACCCCTTTCCCACAAGTCAAGAAAGTGACTTCCACTAAGATTCCCAAAGATCTTGCAAGGCTCCAAGAGATAGAAGATGATGATGATGATGAGACACCAAGGAAGACCACCATAGGAAGGGTTGGAATGATGGATTTTTGAAACAGGAAGTTACCACGATGCATGACTTCCCTTCTTTGTTCAGTGCCAATGTACTTGTAAATGCCAAAGACAAGCAATCAATGAGGATCCCTATTCAACTCATTGATCCTTCACACTCAATGAAAGCCGTTGACACCTTCGCTATCATAGACAGCAGTGCAGACATTAACTGCATTGACTGGGGCTTTGTTCAAAAACATCACCTCTCCACCACTCATTTAAAAACACTGATTTCCCTTTGCAATGCAGATGCTTCCATCAATCAAGGAGGGTCTGTATGTTTCACTTGCTCTCTATTCTCCAACATCGGAGGAATAGCCCAACGTACCGAGTTCTATGTTATAAACTGCGGTAACTCCAATGTCCTCCTTGGTATGCCATGGATAACCAAGACGAACCTGATTATCAACTGGAAAGCCTGTACCCTTGATGTTCCTGAATCTAAGGATGAATCGAAGGCTCTATATGAAGCCTTCTCCTCTGACATCAAACACCACTATGATCACATCAATCGTAGTGCCCCACAACCTCCTCATTACCACATGATCCACGAGGTCTATGATGGACACCTCTGGGACTACTGGAGACAGAGCCACAGAAACCGACTTCACCATCACTCATGTCCAGGACTACCATTACCAACATGGAATGTCCACCAACTGCCTTTGCAAAGCTGGAGGATATTACATCCCCAACTTTGACATCATCGCTCATGTCAGCACTGCCACTGAACTTGCCACTGCTGCCTCCCCTGAGAAAACCCCCATTGTCCTTCTGAAGGAATACGAGGACTTCAAAGAAGTCTTTTCCAAGGAAGCCACTGATTATGTACCCCTGTCACAACCCTATGACCATGAGATTAACTTTGATGAGACCTTTGTCCCTAAGATAGGGAAAGTCTACCCCTTGTCCCCCAATGAATGGAAAGCAATGGAAGACTTCCTTGAGGAAAATCTCAAAGCTGGAAAGATCTATTCCTCGAACTCCCCCCAAGTGTCCCCCTTTTTCTTCATCAAAAAAAAGGATGGGAAACTTCACCCTTGCCAAGATTATCGCTATGTCAACAAACACACTGTTCATGATGCCTACCCCCTCCCCCTCATTTCTGATCTCATAGACAAACTCAAAGACACCAAGGTCTTCACCAAGTTCAACATCTGCTGGGGCTACAATAACATCCATATCAAGGATGGACATCAGTGGAAAGCCACCTTTATCACCCATAAGGGGCTCTTCAAACCCATAGTCATGTTCTTCAGTCTGTTCAACTCTCCTGCCACCTTTCAATGGTTCATGAATGACTCCTTCCATGATATAATTGCTGAGGGGTGGCTTGTCATCTACATGGATGACCTTCTCCTGATGAAGCCATCCACACCAAATGTACCTGCAGAGTTCTTGAATGCATGAAGGAGTTGGAACTTCATCTGAAACTGGAGAAGTGTACCTTCACTGCCACTGATGTTGAATACCTCAGTCTCATTGTCAAACCTGGTCAGATTGCCATGAATTCCATCAAGCTTGATGGGATTACATCCTGGCCAACCCCCGCTACACCCAAGGAAGTATGATCCTTCTTGGGCTTTGCCAACTTTTACCATTGGTTCATCCCTGACTACTCCTCCATCGCTTGCCCCCTTCTTGACCTCACCAAGAAGAACCTTGCTTGGAATTGAATGCCAGAGTGTGACATGGCCTTTTCCCAGTTGAAGGACTTGTTCTTGTCAAAACCTGTCCTCCAGCTATCTGACCCCACTTGTCCCTTTGCCATCACCACTGATGCTTCCAAGTATGCATCCAGCACTGTCCTTCTTCAAACTGATGCCAACAGTGATTGGCACCCCTATTTCTACTGATTCTCCTTGTTTTCCCCTGCTGAAAGGAACTATGGTATCTATGATCATGAGCTCCTTGCCATCCTCCGTGCCCTCAAGGATTGGCATCAATATCTCCATGGTGCATTCTTCCCCATACAGGTCTTCACTGACCACAAAAACCTCACATACTTCCACACAGCCCAACACTTGAACTGCCACCAAGCCAGGTGGCTCCTTGACCTTGGAGATTACAATCTTAAACTTCGCCATGTCCCTGGGAAGCTTCTTGCTGCTTCTGATGCCCTGTCCTGCCATCCCAACCTCTACCCTTCCTCTGATCCCAACAATGAATCAACTATACTCCTTCAACCATCAATGTTTGTTCAGCTCATTAACAACTCTCTTGCTTCACTCATTGAGGATGCTTCTGAGTTGGATCACCTTGTTCTTAAAACCCTTTAATCCATTGCCAATGATATCCCTTCGAACCTTCGTGCCCATCTCTCTGACTGGCAACACCATGATTGTTATGGCTGACCTGAACAAGGGCAGGTGTAGAACCATTGAATCTTTGGTCTTAACCATGGACAAGGAGGTGGTGGAGCTTGATGATTGCAAGACGTCTACAAGGAGCCTACCTACTAATGAGGTTCAGTGATGAAGGATGCTACCAAGCTAACGGTGGCCAAGGTACTTCCAAGTTAATGGTGGACAAGGAGTCTGCCTACAATCAAGGACAGACAACAAGGACTTCTGAGTTAATGGTGGTGACAGAGAAGACCTCTAGACAAGGTCAATAATGGAGACTTTCTGCTTAAGGGTGGTTCAAGATGACAGAGAGCAAGAAGGTATCAAGGCTACCCTTGGGCCTGTATCGCAGAGTGGAAACACTGATGTATTCCAGCAAGGCAGAAGATGGTATGAGGTAAATGATAAGACTAGACTGAGAACCATGTGTGCAATGACATGGGTTTATATATGTAAAGGAGTTTAGGGCAGGCATGGAATGTGAAGGAATATGATGGAAGGAATCGCTGATGGAGCAAGTGGAGTGGAATCACATAGAATGCGATGAAAGCAGATGGTGAGTCATGGTATTGTAGTCAGTGATGAAAAGAAATAAACGTCCGAGTTGAGACTTATACCCATGCATATATAAGTGATAAGTTCAAGGAAAAGTCATAGTCCAAAGTAAATTGTAACAGTGATGGTGTGCTTCTTTACAAAGATTGCATCTATGTCTCCATCAAAGATCTTCAACAGAAAGTTCTTCTCTGATGCCACAATCATGAATCTGCTGTCCACCCAGGATACCTTAAGACCCATCAACTGATCTCCTCAGAGTTCTGGTGGCCTGATCTGGCCCACTACATCCACAAGTATATGGAAGGTTGTGCCACTTGTCAGGCTAATAAGGCCAATACACACCCCACTGTACCCCCACTCACTTTCATTTGCTCCACCTGCACCCATCCCTTCCAGCAGATCTCTTGTGATCTGATCACTGATCTCCCCATCTCACCCATGGGTTTTGATTTCCTATTAGTCATGGTTGACCATGGGCTTACTAAGGGGGTAATTCTATGCCCCACCATGAAAACTGCCATCACTGAGGGTATCACAACCCTTTTCCTTCACAAAGTCTACCAATGTTTCAGTCTTTATGAAAAGATCATCTCTGACAGAGGCCCACAGTTCACCTCTACCTTCACCAAAGAGCTCAGAAAGCTCTTGAACTACAACCTTGCCTTATCCACCACCTACCATCCCCAGACAGATGGGGAAACTGACAGGAGATTGAAACCTATCTTTAGATCTTCTGTGGCAATAACCCCTTCTCATGGCACAAACTTCTCACTCATGCCAAATTTGCACACAATCACTGTCCTCACTCCATAATGGAAAAATCCCTGTTTTACCTTATGATGGGCTATGAACCCTGTGCTCTACCTTCGATTGTTCCTGATATCAAGGTCTCTGTGGTCAAAGACTGTCTTAAATCCCTCACTGCTTCCTGTGATGAAGCCCTTGCCACCCACGAACTCACTCACCAGACTATTGCCCAATGCACCCAGTCCAAGTTTTAACTATTCATCAAAGGAGACAAAGTCTGGTTGGAAGCCCACAATCTCAAGCAGAACATTGTCAACCCTAAGTTCACCCTGAAATGAGAAGAACCTTTTCCCATCATCAAAGTCCTATCTTCAATCACTTACTGCCTAAAGCTCCCATTCACCTGGAAGATCCATCTGGTCTTCCATGCTTCCCTCTTATCATCATATCACAAAAATGACATTCATGGACCCAATTTTACGAGACCTTCCCTGGACCTTGTAGATGGCAAGAAAGAATATGAGATCAATAAGATCTTATATCATAAAGGAAACCCATCTAACTACCTCTTCCTGATCCAATGGAAGGGCTATACTGCTGAAGAAGACTCATGGGAACCTGAGTGGAACCTGAAACATTCTAAGGCTGCCCTGATGGATTATAAGAACTGTCATCCCTTTATCTTTCTCTCAGAACCTTCGCCCTCATCACCTCATAAACATGACCATGTCTCCTCTCCACAACATTGCCTTCATTGCTGATGACATTGAAGAACCTTCCATTTCCATCATTGACTTCTTGTCTACTGTGTCCACTCTAGAAGAAGCCCTCTCTGAGACCTCCACCTTCGTCAAGCCTGTTGCTGATGAAAATCATGCTCCATCCCCTACTTTTGCAGATGCCAGCTGGAATAGCCTTCCTTCTGACTCTCTGTTCTGAGCTCCCCTTGTAGAGATTTCCAGGCCCCCTCCTTTGTGTCCTGTCACACTGTGGATCTTCCAATCCATGCTCATTGTCTCTGCTTCACTGCCATCCTGAATTCTTATATTATAGAATACTGGGATCATGTCTATGATAGGTGCATGGCCATTGCCATCAGTGCTCACCTTGATATGAGCTCCCCCCTCTATTGCCTAGTTCATTTACTATGACAGATCGGTCATCTCAACTTCCTGAATCACCCCACCACCATCACCATCTTAGGTGAAGCCAATCTCAAACTTGATGTCTTGGCCCACCAGCTCGAGTTAGGAGAATTCCTAGCCAACCTAGATCGTTACCTTGCTGAAACCAATGCTCAGTTTGCTGAACCTGTATCCATTCCTACCCCATCAATGACTACTGTCATTTCCCCTGCTTCATCCACACCATCCACATTGTCATCTCCACTGGCTGAAGAAGCCATTCATTTTATGAACCTGACTGAATGCCATCACACCCAAGACTGAGGAGAACTCGTCCTCACTTCTGACAACCCCTGCTACCATCAAAGCTGCTTTCTCTGTCACTGCCTTGGCCACTTTCAAAGCCAATGTGAGACCTACCAGTGCCCCACCTGCCTTCAATGGGCCCCTGGCCATAACCAGCAGGAATGCCCTCTTCAATCCCCTTCTCCTAGGCCCTTTTCCTCTACCTCCCCCGCTTTCCAGAGGTCATCCTCATTGTCATCATCCTGGGGAACTCTGCTGTTGAGTCCTACATGCCAACATGCACAACGAACTGTTCATTTCCCTACCTGATGCTGCCCCACACCTGTATCAACATCCACCCAGGAGCCCCTGCCTATCAACAAGAGAGAGGATGAGGGAAACTTTGAATTTGATAATGCTGCCATGTCTAACATGACTGGTGAGCCTTACAGAGACTATCGAGATTTTTGAAGTACAGTGACTTCAAGTCTACTAAGGGGGTAATGTTATGATCTACCTCAGACCATGCTTTTCCTTAAACTTATTGCATGGGTATAAGTCGCAACTTGGATGTTTATTTCTTTTCATTGCTGACTATGATACCTTGACTCATCATCCACTTCCATCACATTCTATGTGATTCCACTCCACTTGCTTAGTCAGCAATTCCTTCCATTGTATTCCTTTATGTTCTATGCCTGCCCTAGACTCCCTTATGTATATAAACCCACATTGTCGCACATATGCTCCTCAGTCTAGTTTTACCATTCTCTTTACCATTTCTTGCCCTCTACTGTGTACCATTGCAGGAATACATTATTATTTCCACTCTATGATACAGGCCCAAGGGTAGCCTTAATACCTTCTTGCTCTTCATCACTGTGAACCACCCTTAAGTGGGAAGTCTCCATTGTTGATCTCACCTAGAGGTCTCCTTGTCACCACCCTTCAAAGGGAAGTCCTCGTCATCTGTCCTTGATAGTAGGCAGACTCCTTGTCCACCGTTCACTCAGTAGTACCCTTGGTTGTCATTAGCTCAGCAGCACCCTTCATTGCTGAACCTCGTTAGTAGGTAAAGCTCCTTGTAGATGCCTTGCAATCATCAAGCTCTGTTGCTCTTGTCCATGGTTAAGTCCATAGCTTCAATGGTTCTGTGCCTGCCCTTGTTCAGATCAGCCATAACAGGAAGAGCATGATTGCTGAGCCACAGAAAAGAGAGAATACACTGTCAGACATGTAAATGATGTGATATATTGAGTGTATAGATGTACGAAGACATGAACAAAACTATAGAATTGTCTAGACCATCTTAGGTAGGATAAGCTAACCTGCTTTCACTGCCACTAAATCCTGTGAAGCATACTGTAAAATTGAGATCACCGTTCCCACTTGAATTTCAAGTTCCTGCTTCAGATATGGGAGTGGAACATATTCCTGTGCGAGCTGAGATATGCAGGCAAATTCTTTTGATTTGAAGATGGGACCAAATGGTGCAAATTTGACCCCATCTTGATTTTGTTCTGGGTGCTAACCAAGGTAGTTGAACCATGCAACAATATTGGGAATAGGGGTAGCAATCAATGGCATACCACTGGTTGGCATAGTCTGAGGAATGGGTACAGTAGCATTGGCACTGGGTGGTGGCACTGCTGGTGCTGGAACCTGGGGCATAGGTAAGGGAGCTGAAGTGCTTCCTGTGAGCAAGGGATCTGATGGCAAGTAACTTTCAGGTGGGTATAAACCATGAGCATAACCCAGGCCCAGTGGACCCCAGCTGAATGGTCCCAGAGGCATACTATACATGCCAGTATGAGTGTAAGGTGAGGAAGAATGTCCATATGCCCCATGACCTGGAACAAAAGGTTGCATATTGTGTAGAGGCTGCAATGAGGTCACAGTGCATGTATGTGGTCTAGCAGTTGTGAGGTGCAGGACATTGGGTTTTGACTCAAGTGTAACTTGCTCTGGGTTGTGCATCTATGTGAATTTGGATGCAATCAGTCATGGTAAATGTACCTACAAGCAAAAAAGTACCTACAATCTCTGAGGCCCACAAATATAAATTAGTGTGAGTGAGAGGGTAACAAATGTTGCTTCTGGGTGCAGTGTAGCACTAACCAGGATTATCAGCACTCCCATCCTTAGGCTTGTCAGTGTCTAAGTGGTAGCAAAGCAACATGTGGGCAGGAAAATGGCCAAGTTGCTCTGCAACTGCTGAGTGAACTGCTTTGAGTGACACAGTTGATTCTATAGTAAATGGTACATTTGTGCTGCCATCCCACTGATGGACAACACAGTGAATGGTAAAATCTAAAAAAAAATAATAATTAGAGATTTCAATGCACAGGAATGAGTCACTGACAGGTACATGAAACACATACCACATGTTTCAGGTTCATATGCAGGGGGAGATGGTGCACAAATGGAAGCCTTTCACCCAGGCCTAGATTGACTCCAAGAAGAAGGCTTTGTTTTTGGGGCTGGCTTCATGTCCTTGCTTAGTTCTTTGATCTTCTTCTCGACACCATCAGAGGAATTTGTTGCAAGTGATATGTCATCATTATCATTCTCATCCCATGACTTGCTTTGAATAGCATAAAGTTGATGGAAAAAGTCTTCTTCCTCATCAGAGTCAACATCTGAATCAATATGACAGCTAGCAGAGACTCCACTAAAAAAGATGCTTGCCCCCTGGGCCTGGATTAGGTCCAAGTTGACAAAGGCCACAGGTTCATCCCCAGCCTCAGGGATCATGTCTAGATGGAAATTGAAAGGCTCAAGGAGTGGTTCTGCCATGGGTTCAGATGAGAGCACATGCTGTCACTTGGATATGGGTGACTGTGACTCAGAGCCCGAGCATTGATCTTGCTGAGCATGGCAATCTCAACTTTCATGGGCCTTAAAAGGATGATATACAGGAATCTCAGGTTGAGCACTGGAACCATGAGCAGAACATGTATGACTCATTTAAACTACACAATTGTTGGCCACTCCACATGCACTGCACTTTTGACATGCAGAGGCCCCAGGAGTGAACTTGCACCTGATCTTGCTTCGATGACAGTTGGAACATGCTTCTAATCTGGTTGTAGTAGCTTCAGATGTCCTGTAAGCACAGTGAAAATGTCAAGAATGAAAGTCATACCTTGTAGCAGAACTACTGAGTCTGCTGGTGCCATATCACCATTGTCAGGTGCTGCAGAGGGCTCTCTTGAAGCCTGAGCCTTCTTGCACTTCCTCAGTGCCATGAATGCACAAGTTCAAGTTCACAGTGTAATGTTGGCAAAAAAAACACCGGCTTATGTGCTTACGTTGCAGCCCACACAATGTGAATGACTCCTCCAACATGATTGTTAGACTCAGTAACTTGTACAAGACATTGGCTATTAGACATATCCACAGTGTGAATACCAGCCATGGACATCTTCCAGAGTGATAGTACATAAGGCCCTGAACAGTGTAGCATATATGTCCTTCTCTGATAATCCTGACATGGACAATTGGGCATACTCCCTATTCCTGCAAAGATGATATTTCATGGCTGAGAAAGTGAGTTCAATAGGGTTCAAATTGGGGGAGTGTGGCAGTAAGAATTCACAGTGCATCCCACTGTTAGTGTTTGAAATGAATTCAGGTGCTTCTGGGTTGCATATTACACTCACCATCCATGAATCCAATCCAAAATGTCTTGATGTTTGTATATCTTGCAATTGTTCATGACTATGACTGAATTTGGTGCAGGAAACAGCTGCATCTTATTGAGTAAACAGTCAATGAACTCCATGAATGTGTCTGTACAAAAAGATCCCTCGATAATATCACAATGTAAAATTCCATCGTAAAGCGAAAGAGCAGGGAGAATGGAGAAGCTAATCATTCATCACTCAATATGATCCAAAAAAATACAGACCACAGCTTACCAGTGACCACACATGACCTCGATAAGTCATATGCTGATCAACAGAACTTTCATCAACAAAAACAAGCTGTTCAGCTTGATACTGCCCAATTTGAGCCATGTATTCGAGACATTTTTTAGCCAACTGCTCTATTGCAACATGAGTGATCTACAAATAGACAATATTCAGTATAAGATATGGCATACTGCATATGCACTTGCCTTTTTCATAGTGAAACCTGCATGGCAAAGTGTGCACCAAATGGTTGAGCATGAGACATCAACCCCACATGATGACATAAGCATTTCACACAATTCATTGAGATATAGATCAGAGTGCTTCTGGACAGTGCCCATCAGAAACTACATGATATCATGATTAGCATTCAGCCATTAATGTACAATGAGTTACTTACTTTGACATCCATGTCATGAAGATGAGCTTGACTCTTGCAATCCTGCTCTACCTGATTCCCTTCTTCAACCATGATAGTCCCATGAGTGTCGAAGTGTGATTTGATGTGCTGAACTGAATGGTTCGAGATATTGAAAGATGCAGCAATATCCTCATTGGCAAGCAACCTGAACAGTCATATCACTGCTCACTGCATTTCAAGAGAGATTTTTTCCCCTTTGTGCATACCTACAAGGCTAGTTTGAGTACCAGAGTGCACTCAGCTATGCAAACTCACCATCACAGTGAATCCTGATGCCACAAAAAATTGACCTGAGAAAGATGTCAAAAAAAGGCTTGGGTTGTTGTGGAGTCAACTCCTGGAGTCTCCACCAAACAAATGGTATATTTCTTTTCAAATTCTGGCACTGTGTTGAGGTGCTGTGGATGGCTGAAGATGGGTGTGTGCGTTTGAGAGGATTTTTCCATGTGGCCAACAAAACTGAAAACAACAGTAACACTCATGTTTTATATTTCCTGCTAATTATTGTATTATTGTTCATAATCACAAACAAATATAATCAACAATTTGCAATGCATTCATCTGGACTGTACATCAGCAAACTAAAGAGATGCAAAGATCTCTTTGTCTCGTCCTCCGAGGTAGTGGACAGTCCTATCAGTCAAGGGACTGTTAGGGAGAGGAAAGGTTATGGACCTTGGTGGAAGAACTCACCAAGGGTAAATGGAGTATCGCAAGGTAGAGGGTCCTTTAGAGTAAGACAGAGAAGGAGGGAACTCGACTTGTCTGTCTGAGTTGAATAGGATTCTAACTGGAGAGCAACCTTGAGGGAGCTCTCCCTAAATACTTTACAGGACTGTTTGTACCTGTATAGATCTCTATCATATATGGATAGGAATGAGTTATAAAATATGACTAAATGACCGAAGAAGTCAGTAAGATATAGATACTAGCCAATGGCACAAGTATCTCGTTTTTATAGAGAATGATGAACCAATATGAGAGTGAAAATGATCAATGATTATGTTATCATGATCTAGAACCTTGGTTATGTAATAGAAGAGCAGAAATTGAATACCAAGTTTCAACACTCCTCTTCACTAGAAATATTGGTTATCATCAGAACAAAGAAAGAGTCAAACACTTTCATCCACACTCAAATGCAATCTTTCCAAGGTTCTTGGTAAAGATATCTGCAAACTGTGAATTGAAAGGAACATAGAATAGTTCTACTTCACCAAATTCAACAGCCTCCCAAATATAATGTTCAGGGATGCAAATGTGTTTAGCTCGTCCTTCTTGAGCAGGATTTGAAGCAAGGAATATGGTGCCTTGATTGTCAATGCATAAGGGAATAATTGAGAGAGGATAAGACACCTCTTCAAACAGATTACAAATCCATTGTAGTTGTTTTGCACATTCTGTCATTCCACAGTATTCTGCTTCAGTGGATGAAAGTCAAACTCATTGTTGTTGCCTGGAAAGCCATGAGACTATTCCATTTGCAAGGAATATGGAATAACCAGTGGTGGACCGTGAGGTCTCCATGTCTCCAGCCCAATCAGTGTCAGAATAAGCCACAAAACCATTGTTTGGGCCATTCACAGTGTATGTCACAAGTCCTGAGTATGAGATAGATAGCGCACTATATAAAGTGCCTTCTGCAAGTGTTCCTCTGAAGGGTTTGCAGAGAACTGTGACATCTTAATCACTGAATAAGCTAGGTCTGGTCATGTTCCAAGCATGATGTAGAGCAATGATTCAATGACTGATTGGTAGTGACTTCAAAGATCTGAGTTTGATTGACCTTTGTTTGGTTTGGGATTATATCCAGAGGGTAGAGGAGTTGAAACTGCTTTGCAGTTTGTTTGACCAAAACACTCAACTACTTTGAAAGCATAGGAGCATTGATCAAGTCTCAGAGTTCATTTAGAATGATCTCTGGTGATCCTCATTCCAAGGTATTCTTTGGCAGGGTCAAGATCGCTGGATTCCCATCATTCCATAAACCATTTCTTGTGTTGAAGAGTGATGGTTCTATTACTACCCATGAAAAGAGCATCATCAACATAGAAAATTAGAACAATCAAATGTTCACCAATGAGTTTGATATAAACTCCAGGATCTGAAATACAGTGTTTGAAGCCAAATTTCAAAAGGCTTTTGTGCAACTCCTTGTTCCATTGGAGTGCAGCCTTTTTGAGACCATAGATGGCCCTTTAAAGATGACAAACTTTCTTCTCCTGGCCAGATTGAATGAAACCTTCAGGTTGAACCATATAAAGTTCTTCATCTAATTTGCCAAACAGGAATGCTGTCTTGACATTGAGAGATTCAATCTCCCAGTCTTCCAAAGCTGCAAGAGTTAGGAGTAGATGAACTGTCTCAAACCTGGTAACAGGTGAGAATGTTTCTTCATAGTCAATACTGAACACTTGAGTAAAGCCTTTTGTGACAAAGCAAGCCTTTTTATGACCATTGCTTTTAACTGCATATATGTATCCATCTCCCTTTGATAGGTTGATGACCTTTAGGTAGATCAACCAGATTCCAAACTTTGCATTGCATGAGGGATTGGTATTTTTCATTCATGGCAGCTTTCCATTGGCATTGTTCATCCTTAGGAAGCTTGAGTATATCTTTATACTGTCTAGGGTTATTCTTGCTTATAGTGGCAGATAGGTGGATTCTCATCCATCGGTTACCATACATGGTTTCCATGTCTTCTTCTTCATTTGTAGGTCTCAGTTGTGTAACCAGTTCTTGTTGAGAAGTCTCCTTTTAAAGGGATACAGTACCAGAACAAATATCTCTCTCAATCTCAACAGGACATTGTAGGGAATGGTAGTTCCCTGTTCTCATATCTGGCATATCCGGTGTATCCTGTATGATCTGGTCCTCATATCCAATCTGATCCATCCTCGTCCATCACCCATTGGTAAGTCAAACCTTCATTTCACTACACTGGACACTTTCGTTTGTACATCCGGTCAATCTGGTTCTGTTGACCTGGTCACTGGATACATTGATCCAACGATCCAGTTTTCAATCTGGTCACGCTCTTTACATGTATTTAGAGTCTCGGGTGTGCCCAGACTATAAAAACTGTGTTTCACATGGAGCACAATATCATCTATCTATCTATCTATCATCCATCTATCTATCTATCTATCATCTATCTATCTATCTATCTACCATCCATCTATCTTCAAATTCAGTTCTTCATCATCATCAGTGATCCAGCCATGTCTGTGATCATCATCTTTATTCTTCTGTCCTAATCTGTGAAGAATCAAGTCCTGTGTTCGTCAGCTGTGTCTGAAGCATAGGAGCTGTTCCAGATCATCATCCCTTTCGCCTCCTGTAAGTTCTGTGGTTTTCTTCTGTGGAGCTCTACTCTATGAATTCTCCCTGGGATGAACCAATCGTCCCTTCATTTTTTTTCTTTGTGTTGCTGACCTGCTAGTTTCCTGTCCAAAGATGTATAGCAGTCTAGGTCATTCAACCTCTCTTCAGTGTGCCAATCAATTTGCTGTAAACTTTGGCATCCTATGGGACATGAACTAAGAAGATGTTTGATCAGAGTTTTGGAAATCATTTACTCCTCACATTTATTATTGTAGGCTGACTCTAATATGCGAGCCATGTGACAAAGCTCCTTTTGTAATGATATGTTGATGGTAAGCCCTTCGTTAATACAGCACTTTGTGAGTGATGAAAGAAACATTTTCTGATGGAGTGACATGGGCAAACACTATGCTGGACCAGCTGAGTCATGTTGGTGAACAGGCACTTAAGGACTAGTCTACGTCTTTGTGTCATCGCCAATGAAATCATTCACCAAGGAAAAATCTACGAATGGCAGTCGATGATTATGTATTTTTGCAGGAGAGATGGTCCCTACCACTTCCACCACAATGCATCCTCTGGTGACCTTTCTGGAGCCATTTCATCGGACACTTCAACATTGGTGGTATCATTGTCTCCAGCATGGCGATCTGTGGAACCTTTTTGAATACATTAAATCTTAGTCAATTCAGCAATAAATACTTACATTTACCTTCCAGTTCCTCTGGGGTGTTTGTCCACCATTTGTCCTTGCAGAACCGCCTGCTTTTGCAAGATGTGATGTGGTAAGGAGGGTGGCTGTTGGCAGCCATTGTTGCCACCAGTTGTCTAGCAACTTTGTCATTCCGCCTCTTCTTCTTCTCGTCCTGTTTCTCCCACCATGATTCATACCATGGTGGTCTGGCATAGATATGCTGTATGGAAGCTAAGCATATGAACAGAGAGAGGGATTTCTGTTACTCACAGTTTCGATTGGTAACTTCTTCTGAGTGTTCCTTGACATGCAGATAGTGGTGATTTCCCAATCCACTCACAGTTCATCATCCATGTGGGCGGCAATAGTGATGGAGTAGATTTGCTATATGAGTATTAAGTGAAAGTCATAACAAAAGACAGAATTTACTCACACACCAAGTTGGCAGTTTTTTCTCTGCCTTTTTCACCACTTGTGCACCTGCAAGAACCCAGTACTTGTACAGTTCTTGGTCTGTCACAAGGGAGTGGCCAGAATGTTCACCATTCCCAGAGTTAGTTGCAAAGGAGATTGAGGTGAGGTGAGACATGATAGCAAGAATTACTGAGAACAGTGCGAGTATTTGGGTTGTCATGGTTCAGTGAGGCTATAAGGCCATTCACTGAACAATAGCCAGAAACCTAATTCAACAAACAATACACAGGAATTCCTGGCTGAACGTTCAGTTTCAGATTGTATGATTGTGAGTCTATTATGGCAACTCTGTGAACAACAGGTAGAGATTTTCATATCTGACCCACTGAGCAGTAGATTTGGTGGAAATATCATATCCATTGTGCCATTGTGCTGCTGCCACAACTCTCGCCCTGCAGCCTTCACAGCATCGTCCACCTTGCTTTAGTGCCTTCACACGTCCTTGCACAACTACCTCATCTGGCTCACCATTCCACACACTCCTGTGTTCCCTCGCACCGCCAACTTCACCGAAGGTTTTCCCTCATCTACTTCACCCTCCTTCTGTCCACCTCACTGTCTTCATCTTGCCTCCTCTCTCACACTCTTGCTGTTGTGCAGTCATCAGTACGTTCCACAGTGCACTTTGTGTCAAAATCTATGGTAGGGGCAGTAGTGCCCAGTACTCAGCCAGATGCCCAAAGAGCAATCACAACTGAATTCACCTATGGTAGGGGCAGTAGTGCCCAGTACTACATACTATCAGAATAGTCATAGGTAAAATAAATGAAGTGCCTCACCTCAGCCAGATGCCCAAAGAGCAATCACAACTGAGGTGAGTTGGAAAAAACCCAAAGGGATTAAATAGTGAAATGGTATGTGCGCGTACCAACTCCGGCAACTCCGGACCGGAGTTAAGCGAGAATAAGCGACTTCCATTAGGAATAGCTCGGAATGAAAAAGGAATAGTGTATGAAAGAAAATAAGTTGTACGACTTGCAGAAAATCGTACAACGCGCTTAAGAAATTTATGACGTGTCAAGAAAGATTTCCAGAATAGGTAAAGTACAACTCCGAAGTCAAAGTGGACGGAGAACGTACTAAACGTGCCGGAGCTCCTGCGGAGTTGTATCGGAGTTGCTCTGGAGTTATACTTTGACACAACCTCACCTGTATCCTCTGCATTGATAAGATTCAATGGGCTCCACAGCCCAAGCAGATTGGGCAGACAGATGAGACCAAACATGTGATAGGAGAAGCTGACCACAGCTAAATAGGTATTCAATATCAACAGATGTTGTTAAATGCAATGCTAGTTTATCTGAAATAGGCCATACTTGAGTGAAGACATGAACCAGGGATGCTTAGGTAGTCAATGGCCCAACTGGACCTGTCCCTCAAGAGGTTTTTGATCCACCTCCAAATCCACCACCACCTTCAGAGAGACCATCCTCATCCTTGTCATCCCATTCCTCACATCCATTCCATTCTGCTCTTATATCTCTGATGCCTTCCTTACCTAGGAGAGACACTGCTACATACATCTGTTTCAGCATACTTGCCTGCTCCTCCTTGTCCTGAGAAACCTAACTGCATGCATTGTATCTGCTGAAATCCTGCCTAGTGTCAAAGTATAACTCCAGAGCAACTCTGGTACAACTTCATGGGAGCTCCAGCTTGTTTCATGTGTCCTCTGCTCTTTTTCACTTCAGAGTTGTACTTTACCTATTTTGGCATCTCTTCTTTACACATCATATTTCTCTAAGCACATTGTACAATTTTATATGAGTCATATGGCTTATTTTTCTTTATACACTATTCCTTTCTCATCTTGAACCATTTCTAATACATATCACTTAGTCTCACTTAACTTTGGGCTGGAGTTGCCAGAGTTTATACAGGCACATACCACTTCACTATTTAATCTCTATCTCCTTCAACTCACCTCAGTTGTGATTGCTCACTGGGCATCTGGCTAAGTACTGGATATTACTGCCTTACCATAGATTTCAACACCTGAAACTACTTGTTCCACCATCATCTTCCTTGTGCCTCTTGTGAATGACATCTGAAACAAGATCAAATCTGCATAGGATTCCAGACCTGGTTCAAGACACTTTAGAGTTCATCAATTGGGAACCAAAATTGAAAGACTTCCACACTGAAAAAGAATGAAATATCTGGAAATTATCCATCCTTGATTCCCTTTCTGGATCCCAAGAATCCTTTTACTCTATCACACCACCATTAGAAGAAGCTGCTTGATTTGTTGAATCTCCTTGTCAAATTCAATCACCAGGATTTATCACACCTGATCCTGAGATCCCTTCTGCTCTTTCTCAACCTCCTACACATTCTGCTTGTCATCTTTCAGATTACTCCCCTTGTTATTCTGCAAATCCTTTAGAAGGAATACCTTTTCACACACACACTCCTGTCCTTGGAGCTTGCTTTACCCCAGATGAATTACAGCACCCTCAAAGACATGTTGTGGATGAAATTGGAATCATCTACAGTGACAATATCATCAGAGGATAGAATCACCAGGGAAGCAGTGTTCCAAGAACTGATAAACAGGAGGATACAAGGGTACTTCTGTTGTACAGGGCAGAGATGGGACAGGTGAGCCAAGAATACTTGTTGAGACAGAGACTAAAGTTCTTGTGACCAAGTTTGAATTAGCTGAGATTGGTGAGATAAACCCTTGTGAGCTTCTTAGAAGCTTGATCTCAAGGGAAAATGAATCTTATTATTAATTACATCATGGCACCTATCACCTTTAAATACATTCAGAAACCTGTATGTACTTGTATGTGATGTATCTAGAATAAGGTCAATGATGTCAGAATGACATCAGAGGATCAGCCATGCTGCTCCATATATTTGAAATAGATGGGATTGAGTCTGGATCAACCCAACATGGCAGTCATGAAACTAGAAGAGCTCTAGACTGATGACATCATAGCTGAGTTATAAAGACTGCATCTAGATCATCATGTGATTGATCCTTTGGAGTGTAATAAGATTACACTTTAATCTTTTATTAGGTTTAACATATTGGCAAGTCAAACCCAATGTTTTGACCTATATCTTCTCTGACCTCTGGCCTCCTCTGAGGCTCATTGTCACAACTCCAAGGTCAATGCACACCAATGCTGCCATCTCTGCTCCAGAGCATCTCAGAGTTGGCCTTTTTACTTGGTAAGATCCTTTTTTTCTTTTGAACTTATTTCCTAATTTGGACATTATATCGGAGTTACATCGGAGTTTATATGCTCAATCTCCATCATTATTTTAGCCCATTCTTCTCATCTCACTCCCTCAGTTGTCCTGTCATCAGTGTGCCAACTGAGGTAAGTTTTCAGCTACATTTTACTACTTTTGTCACTTATGTCTGTAGTCTGGGCCTTCTTGCCCCTTCATAGGTGAATATCAGTTGTCCTGCCATCAGTGTGCCAACTGAGTCTGGGCCTTCTTGACCCTTCATAGCACACAGATTTTGGCAAGAGCACAGGATCTAGTGTTCAATTTACAGAATCTCAACACCAATATCCCTATTTAAGAAGAAATTTTAATAAATGGTTCTCCATTAAGGAGAGGAGATCTCTTTTCTGAAAGCTGCTGACATGCCTCCCTACAAAATTCACTTGAACTGCCCCTGCATTATTGACCCCTTTGAAATCACAACTACAGAGACTACTGTCAAAATGTACCTCCTCTGACCTCCAGCCTCCTTTGAGGTTCATCATCACAACTCTGAGTTCAACACATGCCAATGCTGCCATCTCCACTCAGGAGCATCTTGGAGTTGGTGTTTTCACTCAGTAAGGTCCTCTTCTCCTTTCAGACCTTATATTTCCTATTTCAGAAATCATATTGGAGTTACATCAGAGTTCATATGCTCAATCTCTGTCACTATTTTGATCCATTCTTCTTGTCTCACTCCCTCAGTTGTCCTACCATCTGTGTGTCAACTGAGGTGAGTTTCTAGCTACATTTGCTACATTTGTCACTTATGTCTGTAGTCTGGGCCTTCTTGCCCCTCCATAGCACACAGATTCTGACAACTACAATGGCAGATCAGAGTATACTTCCCTATTCTTTGATGTACATGAATGAGACCTCATTTGGAGAGACTTCTTTCCTTTAGTTGATAGACCAATTGACCTGAACAATTCTTGTTATCCTGGAGATCCCCATGTCTGACTTTGTTATGAGCTTTTTCCCTGCTCCCTAGGGAGCATTTAAACCCTACTCCTAACCCAAATTGGTGCAAATATTTCAAGGGGGTTAATCTAATTATGTTAGGGTTAGGCCTATGTTTGACTTACACAAATAGACCACAAACATACAGTTTATTTATCAAACACATACATTTAGTCACATTTCAGAAATAGTACACAAATCCCCAATTGAACATATGCATCACTTCTTAAAATAAAAACTTACCTTGGTCCTGTTATTTTAAATTAGTCAAATTTGAACTGGCTTGACCATTGTTAAAATACATCCAGCCCACCCCACTTTATTCTCAATTAACACAATCATTCATAGACTCTTTTATGATTGTTATATCCTTAGTTTGTCCTACTGCTTCTGAAAAACTTGGCTCGTCTGGTGAACTTATTGCAGACACATTGACTAAATCTATTGTGAATGAATGATAATTGCTCACAGGTTGAGCCATCAAAGTGATTATGCATTTGATCATTCTAATCAAATATATCATTTTTTTCATTCATGCCACATTTCCTCTATGGAGGATGTGCATAATAGATATAATTTATATATCACATTGTTTAATGTTGGGTTGGATTCTTGAATGCTTTGTCAGATTCATGTTGGCACACATTTGAGTGGACAAAGGGATTGCATGACTGTGGGCTGCAGAATAAGAACAATCAGAATTATATATTTATTACCCATCTGATCTCATTCACTCTAATGCCAATCTGTTTATCAAATGGTCCAATGAATGAAACATCTATTTATTTCTGTCCATCTGTCCAATTATCCTTCCATCCATTCATCATGTCTATCCATCTGTCCAACTATATGATTGAGCATCCAACTCTCCCATTATCTGAATGAGCATTCAATCAAGTAATCAAGAATTCAGTCAAGAATTCAAACACTTAGCAGAGTTGAATTGTTCATTTAATTTGCGATCAAACTAAATGTTCTACCATCTGCTCATCTGATCAAGTGTTTAATCATTCAACTTTTATATGGATTAAGAATGATGAATGGAGATTAAGGTTGGAGAATAAATAATTAAGAAGAATGGAGAATAGAGCACTCAGAATTAAGAGTAAAGAGTAAAGGGTAGAGAGTTGAGAATGGAGGATGGAGAGTGAAGGGTGGAGAATGCAGTATGAAGGATGGAGAGTAAAGGATAAAAATAGAGAGTGAATAACAAAGGGTGTATAGAATGAAAATGCATGAGAAAGGATGAAAATGCAGGGTGAAGGATAAAGAGTGTTCTTGTGACCAAGTTTGGGTTAGTTGAATTTGATGAGATCAACCCTTGTACATCTTCTTAAAAGCTTGATCTCAAGGGGAAATGAATCTGATTATTATTACATCACAGTGCTTATCACTTTTAAGTACATTCAGGAACATGTATGTACTTGTATGTGATGTAGCTAGAACAAGGTCAATGATGTCATTCTGACATCATAGAATCAGTCATGCTGCTCCACTTCTTTGAAATGCAGTGGCTCAAAAAAGTGTTCCAATGTTGATGCATTTTGAAGAGATTGGTTATTTGCCAGTGATGGAAATCAAACAAGGCCAAATAACTGCATAGCAAAGGTTATACTTGCTCTGGGCTTCCAACTCCACTTAGATCATGTGATTTGGTTGTCATGCCACTGAGCTATGGCCAATCTAAAATGACATGTCATTGGAACACTTATTTGAAGATCATGCTGTGATTCATTATCTAGTAAATAGCATAAGCATCTGAGAGCTTCTGATGGATGCTATGCTCTAATCCTGAATAATTATGTAGATTATGTAATTTTAAGGTGTATAAATAAAACTCACCCCACTCAGTTAATCAATATCATCATGAAGCCCATTCCTATCTCTATTAAAGCCAATATTCTCTTCCTTTCAGAATCTGATTTCTCTATATGTCAAATCTCCTCTCAAACTGGGTTAGGGAAGTCTATTGTGGCTAGAGTCATCGAAGAACACCTTCCAGAGAAGGAAAACATCAGGCTAGGGCATCCTTTCAAGCTTTTTTTATTGATAAGATAAAAATTATCTCTAGTATTGTCACTAGAAAAGTGTAAAATGCTGTTCAAGCCACCCATTTCATGAAATCTGCCCCCTCCTCTCCTATCTTATTCCAAACTGTTTACAACATTCTCAATTCTGCTTTCTTGAAGGCTGTGGTCAAGAAGAAATGCCTTTTCTATCTGATAAACATAGAAAACAAAGGCTAGCCTTTGCTGTCAAGTATCAAAACTGGACTGTAGAGGATTGGAATAGGGTTATTTGGTCAGATGATACCAAGATTAACAGGATTGGGTCAGATGGAAAAAAATATGTATGAAAAATGGCAGATAAGCTGTTACAGAACAATGAAGCCCAGGGAACAGTAAAGTTCAGGGAAGGTTCCTTGGTGGTTTGGAGATGTATGAGTTGAAACAGTGTTGGGATCTTGGCAGAGGTGAAGGGCAAGATGAATGCTGAGTAGTATGTCTCTATTTAGAAGGATAATCTGCTGCCTAGCATGGAAAACTCTGGTATTCCTGAGGAAGACATTATCTTTCAACAGGATAACGATCTCAAGCACTCCTCAAAAAGAGCTTAGAAATGGCTTAAATCTCATGGTATTAAGCTTTAGGATCAGCAACCACAATCTCCAGACATTAGTTCTACTGAACATTTCTGGCAAATCCTGAAACAAAAACTCAACAACTATCCAAGACCAGCTAGAGGAGCATGGGAACATTGAGAGAGGATTGCAGTGAAGTGGGGCAAGATTGAGGCTGAGGAGTGTCAAAGATTGATGAAATGTATGCCTAGAAGGCTAGAGGCAGTGATTATGGCCAAATGAGGACACATTAAGTACTGAAATTATAGAATTGAATTGATGCTCAAATAAGCATTCCAATGACATGTTATTTTAGAATGGCTATATCTCAGTGGCATGACAACAAAATCACATGATGTAAGTGGAGTCAGGAGGCCTGGAGCAAATACTACCTTAGCTACTGCAAGTGTGGGGCCTTATTTAGTTTTCATTAGCCAATTTCTTCAAAATGAACCAACATTGGAATACTTTTGTGAGCCACTGTATGTAAATAAAAATTAGAGACTAAATAAATTAACATATAACTTTTTGAGAAGTCACTGAAAAGCAGATCAGGGTTCTACTAAGAATGTGTGTTGTGAATTAACCTGTATTTTTATATTTTAATGATTTTTATCAATTTACTCACTATCCTATCTTGCTATTGAATCTGTGCCTGTCCTGAATTAGCAGTCCTCTTTATCTGAGAATGTATTTATATGTTCTATTGCCTTATTGTTTGTTTGGCTATTTTGCATATATTACAGCTGTTATGCTTTTCTCCTTATATTGTTGTATTTTGTTTCATGTTGAACTTATCTTGACAATACAATCCCCTTTGACCAGGATTAGAGTAAATACCTTTTATTCCTATCTTAGTTCATGCAATCTACCACTTCACTCTAGACTTCTTGGGGGCACAGTTGCACACATTGTTAAGAATAATTTCTTACTGCTCTTGCACATAGTTATTCATCATTCTTGATACAATTTGCATATATTTATTCACATTATACATTATATTTAAACAATATTTTAAGTATTTTGGTGATTTCTTCATAATTAATAAAAATGAAAAATAATTATATCATATTAATACTTAAGATCACACAGTTATACTTTTTTTACAAGCCTCACATAAAGAGATAACTTTTATCATATACTGGTCATAAAAATATATATTGTCAAACAAAATCAGAGTGGGCCAAGTAAGATTTACAAAATATAAATATAGGTGTGTTGTAATTGATATCTATATGTCATTCTGACCATGTAAGCCCCATCAGATATCACTGGCATCCATTCATATACATAATACCTATATCTCAACAACACTACCATAGAAATAGAATTGATTGAGTATTTTCACCATTGACAATCAGCAGTTTTTAAACTCTCATTCATACTATACATAAATAATTTAAATTCATTGTATTGTATTGTATTGTTGTAAGATGCAGGATTATTGGAAACAAGTGACACATAGACCAAAACATAAAAGCAACTCCCTTCCACACACGAACAATTGTTACAAGGACTTTAATGCATCAATGAAACATAATGAACAGTAAGTCAATCTGATCATATTTCAATGATAATTAAAATACATGACAGACATCCAATGTTCATTGTTGGAGAGATACCTGATACTCTTTGTACAGATGATGGTATCACATTCAATGCAGTTGAACAAATAATTGCATTTGAAAAGATGCAAGAAGTAGAGTTCATTCATGGGTTTCATAATCAGGTTCCACAGACAGTCAAGCTTTCACATCTTTGCAGTGATTGTGAACAAGGACAGAAATGAACTGCAATGCAATGGCTTATGAGAAGACACACTATAGCAGTCAATGCATCATTACAGTACACCAAGGATGATGGTCAACTTGCTTAGGGGGCAACTGAACATTTTCTGGATTACTATCTTCTGATTCTGGAGAGACAAGGTTTTCATGTTATTCTTCCAACAACACTGAATGACCCAAGCTACATTTTCCACCTCAATTTCCACAAAAGGCACAAAGCTTGGCATGCCAAATATGCTGACCTTGAGTTCGATCCTACTGGACAAATGCTATTTATTGGAACATATGGACAAGAAGAAATCTGGCTTGCAATGGTTCCCTGAACATTTGTTGATTCAGATGGAACTGAAGAAAGGGAAGAGGTTGAAAAGCATCAACAATCCATCAATGGCATGGAGGTAACTGGAACGAAGACGTTTTGCATTATTGTCAAATTGTGCTATATCTTGCCTACCAACTCTGTTCAATATGAACAGAACCAGCAAGTTTGTGCTCCTGATGGAAATGTAGAGGAAGAAGTTGATCATTGGAGACACATTCATAATTATCACAACATGCGTTTGCTCACATTTGCACTGGCCTCTCATATTCAGTAAGCAAACAAGTCATAGGAAAGGAAATGGAACTAATGTTAAATAGATCCACCCCAGTTGATGAATGGAGAGAGATTCCTCATGAAGATCTCATTGACCATTATGGTGATGAAATCTATACATCATCTGATGCAAGTGAGCAAGAACAGGTCGATCCAAATACAATAGATCTTCTTGATGAACAGGGTCAAGAAATCAATATCTTTAACAAGAATGGCCATTGGATTCCACAGAGAGAGGCTATTATTGGGGAAGGAGCTCCTTACAATGGCATGCTTTTCAATCTCAAAACTATTCATCAGTTGTTTCAAAAGACTGAGAATATGGAAGAAAAGGATGATTTTACTGAAGACCTTCCTGTCACACTGCATTTTCTATATCCAATGGCTGGATTGAAGACAATTGGTCATTTTCAGGCTCATGGTTTAATGACTCCATTTCAAAGCAAACTCAATGATTTGAACAGGAATCTGAAGGAACAATATCAAGAAGGAGAGGAACAGGAGATTGAAGCAGACCTGCTTCTAGGATATGCTCCCATTGTGGAAGGGATTGCAAGCCAGGGTTACAACATGTTATCTCATTGGGTTCAAACACAGGGACATTACCATGATGTTCAAATAGGTCAAATCACTGCAGCATTTTCTGGCACACATGCAGTTGAAGGTGCTGCTTCCCACAAGGCATCTCAACTACATCATGAATGTCAGATCTGGCTTCCTCATGAACAATATCATGAGAAAATATCTGACATTGACATCAATACTTCAACCTGCATTGAAAACATATATCACATATCATTATGGAAAATTCCTCCTTTATCTAGAAATGGAAGGTATGAATGAAGATCATTGACATTAAGAAATACTTATTTTTGTATAAAAATATATTCCATGATATCATCAAACCTTTGACCTACATATGGTCCCAATCTCAGGTCCTGGAAGAGGTCAAAACCCATCTGGTTATCTTTCAACCAAATGTACATATATTGAATTATTTGAATGGTCTATGTTTATTATTTCCTTCATATCTTACCAATGGTATTTGAATGGACCACTTTTGGCCTATGTAGTATTCTTAAGGAAGTATGGAATCATTTCTCCAGCTCTCTGGAAAAGAAGGCTCCCATTCCTCATTATTGGATCGAACTGACTGCATTAGTGGAGTGGTGTAAAGTAGCTACAGGACTTGGAATGAAGTCCTAAGCAAATAAGTAGGGTGCGAGTG